>VMDR010029826.1:0-12597 GCA_007922815.1 Macrotus californicus
CTATTTAGATCCTCTGCCCATTTATGAACCAGATTATCTGTGTTTTTATGTCAATGGAACTAAGGTCATTATCAAGGTATCTTAATGTACTATACAGTGTATTTGCAAACATAAAAAAGAAAGGGATGCTCATTAATGTATGTGAGATTTGAGAGAGAATGAAGACATGGGTGACTTGAAATTACTTTCCTTCAGTTGTGGAACTTGTACAGATGAGTTTTTGGCAGCTCATTTCCAATTCTTTCTCTCCTTTGGATCTATATTTTGTTCATTTATCCACACACATTTAGTCCTGGTAGGCATCTATGTGTGCTCATGATTCCTGGATGACGTGGCCTCTGTCACTTTTTCTGCTCTCTCTCTCACATAGTTCTTAACATTGAGTTTTCAGAAGTATTCTCCAGCTTGACTGTAAATTTCTTGAGGATCGAGCCACCTTATCTTATGTTTTTACCTAGTTCTGCAATGTCTAGTCTTGATCAACTTACTCTCTTTAGCTGTTGTAGGTGTGGGTTTATATCAAAGAATCTTTACAACTTTTTAAAATGTTTCAGAACCTAGGAAGATATCACACTGATTGACTACTATAGGGAAGTGAATATATTGGGTTGGCCAAAGAGTCCGTTTAGTTTTTTCCATAAAATAAAAGACACACTTTTCATTTTCACCAATAACTTTATTGATTTGGATATTTTAAGTATGGTGGCTTATCTCCCAGTATTGGCTTCTAGTGGGTAGAGACCAGGGGTGCTGCTAAACATCTTCCCCAGCAAAGAACTGTTTGGCCAAAATGTCAAAACTATCAAGAAATTTCACAAACCTTTTGACACCTTCGATCAGTCACAGCACCTTCTCCATACATTGCACATATCTTTTCTTTTTGCATTTCAGTTGCATTTTTACCTTTCTTGAAATAATAAAGCATAATGCACTGAAAATGTTGAATATCTTCTTCCCTCTTCAATATAAAAATGGTTGCACAAAAATTCACCAATTTTGATAAGTTTTTAAAAAATTCACACTGGGATTATAGCTGTCACAATACAATCTAACAAAAGTGTTTCAAATGAAGTTAAAAACAGCTAAGCACTGTTAGAGCCATTGTATGGAAAAAATGTAACGGAGTTTTTGGCCAACTCAATGGTTTTGCACTTATTTTCAAGTTTATAATACTTGGCTATAATGCCAGTCTTTGAAAGGTAAATTATTACACAAAACCATATCTGGACAGTGTATTACCTACAGGCTGAGTACTTTCTTTTTATTTATTCACTTATTTATTTACTTACTTATTGGCAAACTAATACTTTGTTACTGATGATTAACATAAATGAAGTGGGTTTTTTCCCTCAGGTACTTGCAGTTGAAAATCAGCAGAATGAAGTGACTAGTGGCATTAAAGCAACTTGACACATTTTGCCAACAGGAGGTCTTTATCGTTAACTGACACAGCAGTGGCATTATTTTGTTTATTAAACATGCCCAGTGCCCTTTTGTGATGTCAAATAATCCTCATATCAATCCTGTGAGGTTGGTACTACCTGATTCTGATGGACTTTTCTATTGTACAAAACTTTTACATGTGCAAAGTGGCACAGTTAAAATAGATTTTTATTTATTTTTTTAAGTTTAAAGTAATGCAAGAAGGCATTTGTATTGTCAATTAAAACAAATTCTTACTATACAAAATTTAAAATGTAGAACACATTCCTCTTTTGTTTTTCTGAACATACTGAAGTGCCTTCCCTCCCCAGGGGTAAGCACCTTGACCATTTGAGGGTGTATCCGTTCATATAATGCTCTGTGTGGTTGCATACTTATAAAATATATACACATATTATTGTGGGGATTTCCCCAAAATAAATGAGATCATACTGGGGATGAAAAACAATCCTTGCCTTTTTTTTCACTTATTGTTTCTTAGAGACCTTTCCCTGTCAGTACACACAGACCTGCCTCACTCACTGTCAAGGGCTGCCCACTACTCCTCTGTTCACCACGCCTTAGGCAGTCATTCTCTCGTGGATGAACAGTTAGGTTGTTTCCAATGTCTCTATGACAGACTTGTTTTAAGAGCCGGGCTGCGTGGCTGTGCGACCTTTCACCTATTTGGGCAAAACCAATGTAGTCTTGGTGAAGTCCTTCGTCATTTGCCGGCCGTGTGGAGTGTGTCAGCCCCAGGGTTGGGCTGAGCGAGTTGGTGGAGTGCGTGTGGGTCGCGGGCCAGGCACGTGTGGCAGTGATTTTCCTCGTTTCTGTTGCTGCGGGGAGGAATGGGCACTGCTGGGCAGGGTGAGCCTCGAATGTGGCAGTCTCCTCTAGAAAAACTTGAAGTAAACTACCCTGTTTACATTAACACCTAGTAAAAGAAAATATTAACTTTCCTAAAATAATCTTCTAAAGAGGCAGCTTTAATGAGAATTTCTGAGTTGACTTTAAGAGTTTTAATTAAACACGCGAAGGATAAACAGTATCTTCAAAGTTCAGCCTTAAGAAGTAATAACTCTTTCTTGAGAAGGAAAAGTATTTAAACGCACCGAAGGCCTGAATGTTTGCGCTTTGAAAATTGGAGCATTTGTGTTTTTGAAAATTAATAGAAAAATCTGAAGTCACTTAAGTCATAAAGGCACCCTAGATTTGTATGCTTTCTGTAGATAGGTTCATGGGAGGCACGGGTATTTTTGAAGTAATACAGCTTTGTTTTGGAGGAAGCGTTGTACTTGTGGAAAATCAGTGAGTGTTCTAACTGTTCTTATAACTATATATTTTGTTAATACTCTCAAAAGTAAAGACAAGAAACAATGTGAATGGTTAACCTTTTTGTTTCAGGGAGATGGGAGGGCTGGGAGAGGAACTCGTGTGGTACACACAACCTGGTTTTAATAAATTGTGATGACCAGTCCTACAAAATAGACGGTGCTAACCTATTTTACAGGTGAGCAAACTGAGGTCTAGAGAAGTGAAGTAAATATCCGAAAGACATCAATCACTAAAAAGCAGGAGGGCTGGATTTCAGCCTCAGTCTGGCCTGTCTTCATTGCCCTTTCAGCTGTGTGATTCTGGGATCATTTGTTTTCGTTGTTGCTCGTTTGTTTTGTTTTGTTTTCCTTTTTGAATTCATCAGTACATTTACGACCAGGAACTGAAACAACCTTCATTCCTTATGGTAGATAAAGTACCATGATTAATATTATTAAGTTCACTGGCCAACTGTGACTCTAAAATAAACCTTAGGGTTCTGAAGGTTAATTCTTAAGGTTATCAGAGGTCTGGGCAAGCAAAATGGCGGACTCTTTCCTGAGCAGCCTGCGAGCCCGGCTCTTGAACACAGCTCCCAGATGTGGACGGTTTGGGTGAAGTAGGTGCTAAGATTTCTGCGTGTAGATAACTGTCCTCAGGTGTGCAGAACCCCTAGCAGCAGATGATACTAAATGAGGTCATTCTAACAGGAACCACTGTGGATGTTTGCTCCCACTGCCACGTGCTCCAGGAACTGCTCCTTTCCTCTTCCGGCCCGGTTCTTCATTTATACAGTCACAAAACTGTGGCCAAGGCGAAACCTTTTCACCTCCTTAGTAGTTCTACTCTGGCTGCTAATTTCAACACTACAATTTATCTCCTTTCTTCCTCTCTTCCTCCCTCTTTCTGTTTCTCCATTCATTCCTTCTTTTCTTCTGATATCCTTTTCAAAGGAAATGAAACAATCACTTTCTCCTGTCTTTCTACTCAGCTTGCAGCCCACTTCCCCTAAATTGCCTCTACCAAACTTCCCCGTATAACCCAGGGGTTCCCATATCAATGTGACAAGGTCCAGGCAGGTTTCTTAACTCAGAGAAGCCGACTGAGTGGAGACTGTTGTAATTGGAGAGCAGACACTCAATCTCAGGCTGATTCTTGCCCTCAGGAACTAGGGGGCCATTGTTGCCAGATCTTCTGAGTTTTAGAGAATCAGGAAATCTAGACTTTTAGGGGGAAATCTCTGTTTTTTTTAATGCTGACAATTAATTAAACATTATTTTGCAATAGTGTACAGCCAAACAAAAGACATCCGAAAGACATCTGTTAGATATCACTTGGAATCTCTTAGTAAACCAAAGAAAAAAATTGAGATTTCTTATTTTGAAGGTAATTGCTCACCTCCCTCCTAACTTCCCTACCTTTTGGCTAAAGCAGTCCTTTCTTTGATACTTTTATTTCCCACAGATATTATCCCTAGATTTTTGGGAGGCAGGTGGGTATTCTGCTTAAGATCAAGGCTTGAGTATCAGCCAAATCTGTTGAATTATGTGTTGAATTATAGCTCTATCACATAATAATTTTGTTACCTTGGATGGGTCATTGTAGCTCTGTAAGTCACCTGTAAAAGGTGACTACTAATGATCTGTCTTAAGTGCTTTATGGCACAAGAAATATTTATTGAATACCAACTATGTACCAGGCACTGGGCTAGGTATTAGGGATGCCACAGTTAATAAAACCAGACATAGCTCTGGCATTTCTGGAGTTCACTGTCCAGTGGAAGAGAAAGATATTAATCAAAAATCTCAGTAACATAATTAAAATGAGAAAAGGAGGTTAACTGATCTGCCCACATGAAAGGCGGCTCTAGTCTGGGCTTCCCGAAGGAAGAAATACTTGATCTGAGATCTGAAAGATGAGTTGGAATAAACCCAGTGAGAAAAAGATGGAATGGCATTTCTGGTCAAAGGTCTAGGCAATGAAATCACACTGATATTATTCAACCTCATTAAATCATGATCTGAATCTAGGTCAATTTTACATGGTTCAACTTTGACTAATACTCTCATTGAGAAACATGAAAGTACTATTATTTCTCTGCAGCTCTCTAACAGGATTCCTTTGTCCAGTGTAGTAATAATTACATCAGATAGTATGGTCCACGACCTAGACTCTAGGTTATGCTGTGGTAACCTCAAAATTCACGGTTTAAAGTATGTCTGCCATCTATGACCCACAGGCAAGATCCCACTGCTGTCTGCTTTTGTAAATAAAGTTTTATTGAAACACAGGTATGCCCATTCATTTATATTGTCTATAGTTTCTTTCCTACTACAATGGCAGAATTGATTACTTGTGAGAGACTATACAGCCGACAAAGCCAAAACTATTTACTATCTGCCTCTTTACTAAAAATTTTGCCAATCCCTACTTAATAGTAATTGGTAGGAGCCTCCACAATGAAAGACTGGAAACTGTATTACCTGTGTGTGGGGCTGTATAAAGGAATGACTTAGTAGTGTGTGGAAAAAACCTAGCTTGCTACCTGGCATGTAATATGCTGCTGCTGCTATTTATTACTATTCCTAATGTTATCTTCTTTCTTTTTTTTTTCTCTTCTTAGAAACTCCTGTTCTAATTGCTGAGCCTTATAGGTATTATATCAATATTATTACTACCACTACTAACAATAATATTTCACATTAATTGCTCACCAGTGTTGTTTTAGACATTATGCTGGAGCTTACAAGAGTCTTCTGAAATAGAGATATCCCTACTTTATAAGACTTTGCTCATATTAATAACAAATACTGCCATTCCATTCTCTGAACATTTTACTCTGTGCCTGAGCATGGTGCTCACATGAGTAGTAGGTCCCTATAAAGCTGTCTTTGAAGTGATAGAGCTGAGATTCTAACTCCAGCCGATCTAACACCCAAGCCCTTGAACATACTCTCCATCACTATTCCATACCATGTCCCATGGGTAATCAAGGTAGAGTGGTTAAAGGGACTGTGGTCAGGCTAACTCATTTCTTTTTCCTGGTATAGTGTCTCTGTTGAATTTTTTTCTACTCAGAGTAGTCATGACTTTTCCTTCCCACTGTCTAAAATCTGCTCACCACTAAATCCCTGTATCTTAGAGAAGCTGTTTCTCATTGCCATAGTGACCTCCTCCCCGCCATTTGGACTGCTCATTGATGCTGAAATGACAATACAGTGTAGACTAGGAGGAGTGCTTTGCTCAGAGCAGACACTCATTTAGAGTGGTTTTTCCTGTGTATTTAGTGAGCTGCAACTGTGATTTCTTCCTTCTTCCTTTTGAATATATTACTGAGCACTTTTATATGACGCAGGTCTTATGCCACTTACATCATGCCATTTTCAGAGCATCCTCTTGAAGGGGTTCTCTTATTATCCTGGCTTACAGATGCAGAAACTGAGGCCGGCCAAGGTCACTGGTCTGGGGAGGGCAAAGTGGGTGTGAAGTGCAGGAGTGCACTCCAGGGCCAAGCTCTTTACCCTTTCACCTCGTGGTTGTTGAGGACTTCCATTAAGGACAAAGTTGTCCATTTGGCCAGTTGTCTTAGTCTTGGCAGCTGCTCATATGGAATAGAGATCAAATGGTTCCATTCTAAGGATCATATCAAATTCACATTGACATGGAGAATCCAGATGATGGCCCATTACTAAATAAGCGACAAAGCACAGTTGCAATTTAAATTTTCTAACATAACCAGAATTATTAATTCAGTTTAACAGACATTAAGCCCCCATTATCTACTGTGAGTGAGCACTGAGCTGAGCATAGCAAGGGCAAATGTCTGAGGCAGTCTTACTCTGCAAGGCAATATGTTGCCCAGGAAAAGGCAACACACCCTATTAAGAGCACAGGCTTTGTGTCTGAGGGACCCAGGTTCTAATCCAGGCTCTATCACTAGGCTAATGCTGTGATCCTTGGCAGTCTGTCCAACTTTTCATAACCTTAGTTTTCTTAACTGAACAACAGGTGTCATATGAATACCTGCCTCAAACATTGGCATAAGCATTCAGTGAGAAGAACAGGTAAAACATCTAGCACAGTGCCCATAGATGTTATCTGTAGTAGAGATAAACACAGCCCCAGAGAAGGACCATACAAGGAAATATGAAAGAGGTATTAGTAGAGCAAGAGTCAGTTTATTCAGGTTTGGGGGTGGGGGGTGTGTGGGAAGGCTTCATGATGGAGGCAAACTGGAAACTGAAGGATCATGGAATCCTGATGGGCAAAAATGGCCAGGAGAAGGCATGGCACTTCAGGCTGAGGGAACAGTTTGAACAAAGATATAGAGACAAGACAGGAAAAAGTGTGTTCAGGGAACTCTTCATGGTGTTAGGTAGCTAGAAAGGGGAGGGCCAGTGAAATGATGTGGAGAGTCTGACTTTTTGAATGTTGAATAAAGTATTTCTGGAATTTGTGACTGCGAGAACATGGTGGTGTCCCAAAGAATGTGCAACTGCTCCTTCTGTGGATGCCTGCCGTCCCCGGAGGCTGCAAAGTGATCCCCTCCTCCTGCAGGAAGGTGTAAAGGCTCGATACACTGCTTTCAACGCCTTTGGTCCGCATTATCGGCAGGACAAGATTGTCCTTCCCAGGTTCAATACCAGAGTTACATCTGCACTAACAACATTTGATTCCATGGCAGAAAACATGCCCCCGATCTTAAATGTTCCTGAAGCCAGGGTCCTGGGTCATACTTTCTAAGTCAAGGTAAAACAGTGTGAAGAATGACTTTCTTAATGTTTTAAAATGTAGATTTTATTTTTTTCAGTTCTGGTGAGGTTAACACTTGGTCAGGAGAAGACTACCATGGAAAAGATAGTTTGTTATTCATAGTTCCCAAGGAGGGGACATGCCATGCCACGGTGGGGGAGGGGGCACACGGGGAAGTACTGGAGTGGGTCAAGAGGCAGAGAGAGTGGGGGGGAAATATGGGAAAGAGGCTTTTCTGTGGTTTCCATGGGAAGGAACGGATGAGGCTGGTTAAGCAGGTTTAGGATTAGCTTGTTTGAATAATGTCAGCTGGCTCTGGAGGTAGAGGTGAGTCCCTGGTTGTCTGGTACCTGGCCATGGGGTGATTAGGGCAGGGGAATAGCGGGGTTTGGTTGGTTTGCATATGAAAAGCACACTTGCAGGTGGGTCCTTTACTGTCTCTAGGAGTTGGCTACCGCTGAGAGGGGCAGTCTCTCCAGGGTCAGCAAGGCCACACCTGACAAAGATTTATAATACAGAAAATAAAAAGACATGATTAATATATTTACATCCTTGATAATGTAAGAAAATTGTGTCTGCAGGAATTTAAGGAAACTCTGATATTCCTAAAGAAGACATATACACACACACTCAGTGCAAAGCGTGTGTTCAGGCGCTGCATCACAGATGGTTGCTACAGGAGGGCATCTTCTCACCTGCGTGTTCAACACCAGGCAGGAGGCTTCTTTATTGGTGAGAGGGGACTGATACTCAAACCCCATAAAAACACTCAATTCATCTTTCCAATGCTATTTACATGGCTGATTTCATAGAAGTTTTTCAGAGTAATGTTTTCAACTTCATTGCTTTGTTTACTATTGGCCTTTTTAAAAATGCACCCCTTTTTCCTATATGCAAGAAATGAAGAAAGAAAACTTGTGTTTACACAAGGCTCTGCTATATTTGCAGATGTCTCCTGGGAACTAGAGTTTGTATGCTGAGCCTTGTCAAGGAGTTTAATTCTCAAAATGGATATTAACATCCCCATCTATAAGATGGAGAAATATATATTTAGAGTTGCTTGTCCAGGGTTTTATACCAAGAGAAGCTTTTACTGATTTTTCGTAGTGTCTCTTAATAACCACTTCTCTCAAAAAGCAAATGGCTTTGTTCTATTTTTCTTGCCTCGGTAGCTAATATCTCTGTTGAATGGCTTTTATAAGATACTCCTCAGGTTTAATTTTTAGGTCATGTTTGCAGGCATCTTAGGATTTTGCAGTCAAGAGGAATGGGGTGTTGACCTGCTAGTGGAAATGGTAAATTTAGACTCTCTCCTCTCTCCCCACCCCCAGATATTAAAGGTGTATTATTTTCATCAGGGTAAAGTACAGTGCTTCGTAACCATTCCTACTGGTTTTCTCATAATGTATGGAGTTAGTTAAATGCATGAACTCTGCTTTCCAGTTTACATATTTTAAATTGTGATTTTAGAACTTCAGGATCATCTTTTAATAATGACAACCAGCCAGAACTAAATTGTTTAACATGATACTCCCTTTGGAGATTAAAGAGAAATTGATAGCCCCTCTAACAGTCATGTTGTACCTTTGTGTGTGTGTGTGTGTGTGTGTGTTATTCTCTCACTCAAGGCTTATTGCTCTCTACTAATATGCTATTGCCCAGGATTACTTAATTAAACATGACTTAAAAGTTTGCCTTACTTTTAAACTAGTGACAGAAATTGCCTAACATGATTTCTTGGCTATATGCTGCTTTTGGAATGTCAAGAAAGCAGAGTCAAGAAAATACATTTACTCTGTTAAATCTTTATTTATTTTCTAAGGAGTGAGAGAGCATTTTTATCCAAGTGATGAGAACCTCCTGGAATTGATTGACTTAAATTAGCTTGATTGCTTTTTATCAATCGCAGCTGCGCTGTTTAGCATAAAAATGCAAAACATCTAAAAAGCATTTGCCTTGCAGCATACTAGAAAGATGTTTTTAGTTAGTTTTAAGATGTTTCAAATTTTTATTCTGCACAGATTCTCTGAGAATGTATCCAGAACATATCTAGTTACAGAGAATTAGTACAGATATTGTAAACTTTGAGAAAATGAATTAAAGAAAATATGCTGTTTTATGAATTACATATTTAGAATTTGGGCTTTTTAGCTTTTAAATGTCTCTTGTTAAGTTAAACAGCTCAGCAATATTTGTTGCAGTGGTGGAGCCAAGCAAACCGCTGCTAAACATTAAAAAACAGTCGTTGGAACTTTTCACATAATGAGCCATTTGGCCTTTCTTATGGAGCCGTGACACGGCTCAGAGGGGACTGGCTGTTGTAAAGTTAGGTACCATTGGCTTTGTCCTGAAATCCTATGAATGAATTTCAGACCATCATCTTCATTTTCTCCCTGGCTTAGATAGCTTAATAATGATGAGTATGGTTGACCGACTAAACGTGTTCTCGTGCGGGTGCTTCTGAGAGGGGTCTACTCCGAAAGGCCCTCCGGTTCTCTTTCCGAACCAGCTGCCATTTTTCTGGTTTCCTCTTATTTGGCAGATTTTCCCTTTGGTTCTTTGGACATCATTAGCACCAAGATCAGAAGGCACATCCTAGGAACTGATCAGAGGGAGGGACGGGGAGAGAAAAAGAGAGTAAGCCGGTTGTTTGTCTTCTTGTTTTTGTCAAAACCACCTACTGGTCTTGGTTGAGAAGAAGTGAAACTTCAGCAGACACTGCAACAGAAGTGCAGGACTCCAGTCCATAGATCAAGACCTCACGGGCACCACAGGGACATGTCCCTTCAGCGTAAGCTCAGGGTTGCAATTCACACCTGAAAAACAAACTTTCTCTTTAAACATGTTTTTCAAATGGACTACCAACGTTTCTTTCTTGGACATTTTGGAAGTCGTGTGTGTGAGAATGGCACATGCCTACCTTTACTCCGTTGGCTTTTCTCCTACTTTAAAGGGTGTGAAGGGTTATGCTCCTAAGTCTGCAATGAGGATGTAAAGGTCCCATACCCACAACTGGAGCACGAATCAGAGTCCTTGAGTCATTGTCAGGCTGTGGGCTCCCCCCACCTCTGTGAAAGCATCTGGTGGGGAGTGATCAGTTCAATAATCAAAAGAGACAGGGTATTCCACATGAACAGGTGGGACCCTAATAATAGCAGATGTGTGTCCTGGACTCCAGAGGTGACCTTGGCAGATATGAGATTACCCAGTTCAAAGGCTTTTCCATAGTTTTTCATTCTGGATAAGTCTCTAATTATCCGTTTAGATTTGTAGAATCAAATAAGCCTGCATTTGATGTGTCACATCGTTCTAAATGCTAACCTGTTTCAGTGCTGCCTCCAGGCCACTTTTCAAAAATCCTCATTCCTCCCACTTTTAATGTGTTATTAATGTGCTCTAATGATATTATTAATGTTTAAATCAATCACAATTTTAACCTTGTGACAGAATTTAAAAAATTGTTTCCATATTCCCTTCTCATCTTTGTTATGCTGTGTTCACATTATTTTTGACATAGTTACTTTTATAATTTTTTACTACAATTTAGGGTTTTGAGATTTTTAACTTAACATATTGTCATTACAAGTTTGCTCATGTGATTATAAGTCTCCTGACTTTTACTCTTAATCACACTGGGTGGTACGATTTCCCTAGCCCCTTTCCTACTTTTGGTCATTGGAGTTGTTCCTACAAATTTTCACTGATGTAGACAAATTTCAGTGTGAATGTGTTCGAACGTTTGGATTGCTGGATCAAAGAACATAACCCTATATCTAAATTGCTTTTTTAAACGTGCTCATGTATCAAATATAATGCCTCAGCAAAAGGCCGATACCAACTTCCCCACAATCTTGCTAGCACTGGGTCTGTTAATGTTAAAATGTTTAGTATAACATTATTATGCTTTCATACTACTTGAATTATTTTACAGGATTAAATATATTTTCATGCTGTGTTTACCGTGTGTATTTTCTCCATAATATACTTACATGGTGGATTCTTAGTGTAATTGTACATTAGAGATAGTAAGTCTTTGTCTTAGCTGACGCTTATATTTACCCCATTTTATTGTTTGCCTTTTGAATTTTGGTTTTGTAGGTTCATTTTAAGTTTTTGGCTAAAAATGTAGTTGAATCTGTTAAGTGTTTCTGTTTCACTTTGTCGGTTCTTCCAAAGATTGGAGAAGCACCCTGTTCTGATTTCAGCTTGTTGTCCTACACCTTGACATTTGACCAGTTTTAAATACAGAGTGGGCAAAAGTAGGTTAACAGTTGTTCATATGGAAAATAGTACAATAATGAATAAATAAGAATACAAGAATAATCTGTGTTTCACGCACTCACAACTGTAAATCTACTTTGTCCCATCCTGTATGTTTGTTTATAGTTTGTTCTTTTTGAAAACATGGTACATGTACAAGGTCAAAATAATTTAAACATTGAAGTTGAGCTGTCCCACGTGGGTCCATAGTTCTGTGCCTTCATGTTTTTTCAGTGAGCAATATGCCTAAGGACTCATTCCGCCCAAAAGAGATAGCTGACCTAGTCCTTCACTACTGCATCATATTTTATTATTTCAGGGAGTATAATTTATGTGGCCAGTTAGACTTTATTTGAAAAACCTTGCTCTTTAGCATCTATCCAGAGTCTATTTTAGCATATGTTGCAAAATATAAATCTAAGTTAAATCTTTCCATTTGACTGATTTATCCTAATGCAGTTTATTTAATTTCTTTTCTTCCTTGTTTTTGATTCAGTCTTCATGTATTTCCTATAAATAATTGGTGCTGCTTTTGAGCTCTTTCCTCTGTCAGTCAGAACAATAAAACATTGGTGCTGTGTCTTGCGTCAGCACTCCCTGCTCTGTGTTCTAAAGAGGGAGGTAGACTGCTCTCCTCAATCCAACATTTCTTTTTCCAGAATTATGTGATAGGCTTATTTGATTTTTTTCCCAGTTTATTTCCAGGACCATTTTTTCTTCATTTCTGAAGATAATTATCCATGGATATACTTGATCTGCAAATTAACTTGGGGAGAATTGATTCATTTTAAATAAATAAATAAATAAATAAATAATAAATTTTGCCAGAATTTTCTCGACTTTCAG
>VMDR010029827.1:0-12640 GCA_007922815.1 Macrotus californicus
TCTTAATTTTTATGTCTCTGTTTATATTTTGAATGCTTGTTTGTTTTGTTGATTAGGTTCCACTTACAGGTGAGATCATAAGGTATTTGTCTTTCACCACCTGGCTTATCTCACTTAGCATAATGCTCTCCAATCCATGCTATATCACAAGGGGTAGGAGCTCCTTCTTTCTCTCTGCTGCATAGAATTCCATTGTATAAATGTACCACAGTTTTTTGATCCATTCATTTACTGATGGGCACACCTAGGCTGCTTCCAGGACTTGGCTATTGTAAATTGTGCTGCTATGAACATTGGAGTGCATAGATTCTTTTGAATTAGTGTTTCAGGATTCTTAGGGTATTATCCCAGCAGTAGAATTGCTGGGTCAAAAGGCAGTTCCATTTTTAGTTTTTTGAGAAAATTCCATACTGTTTTCCAGTATACAGTGGCTGCACCAGTCTGCATTCCCACCAACAGTGCACTAGGGTTCCCTTTTCTCCACAACCTCTCCAATATTTGGTGGTTGATTTGTTTACAATGGCCATTCTCAACAGTGTGAAGTAGTATTTCATTGTGGTTTTTGCATCTCTCTGATGGCTAATGATGCTGAGCATCCTTTCATATGTCTCTGGGCCCTCTGTATGTCCTCCTTGGAGAAATGTCTGTTCAGGTCCTTTGCCCATTTTTTAATTGTGTTGTTTGTCTTCCTGGTGTGGAGTCATGTGAGTTCTTTATATATTTTGTCTGAGATATCATTGTCAAATATATTTTCACATACAGTTGGTTCCCTTTTCATTTTGCTACTGTTTTCTTTTGCCATGCAGAAGCTTTCTATTTTGATGAGGTCCCATTTGTTTATTCTTTCTTTTATGTCCCTTGCTCTAGGGGACATATCAGTGAAAATATTGCTGTATGGAGTATCTGAGATTTTCCTACCTATGTTCTCTCCTAGGACTTTTATGACATAACAACTTATATTTAAGTATTTTATCCATCTTGAGTTTAATTTTGTGTATGGTGTAAGTTGGTGGTTGAGTTTAATTTTTTTGCATGTAACTGTCCAGATATCCCAGCACCATTTGTTGAAGAGGCTGTTTTTACTGCATTTTGTGCTTCTGCCCCCTTTGTCGAATATTAATTGACCATAGAGACTTGGATTTATTTCTGGGCTCTCTGTTCTGTTCCATTGATCTATGTGTCTGTTCTTATGCCAGTACCAGGCTGTTTTGATTACCGTGGCTTTGTAATATTGGTTTGATGTCAGGTATGATGATCCCTCCTACTTTGTTTTTTCTCAAAATTGCTGCAGCTATTTGGGATCATTTATGGTTCCATATAAATTTTTGAAATGTTCTATATCTGTGAAATATGTCATTGTATTTTAATAAGGATTGCATTGAGTCTATAAATTGCTTTGGGTAGTATGGACATTTTGATGATGCTAATTCTTCCAATCCATGAACATGGTATATACTTCCATTTATTAATGTCTTCCTTAATTTCTTTCTTCAATGTTGTGTAGTTTTCTGAGTATGGGTCTTTTACCTCCTTGGTTACATTTATTCCTAGATACTTCAGTTATCTTATTTCTATGAGTTTAGTTTACAAACTAATAGAACATATGATACAAAAGCTACATAATTTTGGAAGAATGGCAGGGTTCTACCTCAGAAACTTTTATCTCTAGAACACCCAAAGAAAAGTAACCTTGTTGCCCTCTGCCAGGTCAGACCAATCCTAGGCTGTGCCTGGAGCTCCTTCTTCCATTCAAAAGACCATCCTTTGGGAAACACAGGTGGCTACAGTGCAATCATCCAGGCATCCGTGAGGAAGAGAAAGAGAGCCAATCTGTGCCTTCCTTCTGTTTAAATCTTCCGGCCCATAATTCCATGCACACCACAGGTATTCAGCTTCTCAGTCAATCCTCTCCTATAGTGTTTACCATTGCCTTAGGTAGCCTCCTCCTACAGCCCCTTCCTACTCCTTCCCAGTGATCTGATCATGTGTCTCTGTATCAATATGGACATTTTAGTGATGTTCATTCTTCCTGTCCTTGAGCTTGGTACATGCTTCCATTTATTTGTATCTTCACTATATTTCTTCAATGTCTTATAATTTTTTGAAAAGTCTTTTACATCTTTTGTTAAATTTATTCTAGGCTTTTTTTTTTGATACAATGGTAAATGGTATTTTTTAAATTGTTTTTCTGATACTTCATTATGGGTATATAAAAATTCAGCTGATTTATGAATATTTTGTATCTTGCTACTTTACTGAATTTGTTCTTCAGTTCTAAAAGTTAGTTTTGTGGAATCTTTAGGATTCTCTCTATATAATATGATATCTGCAAATAATGATAGTTTTACTTTTTTCTTTCCAATTTGGATACCTTTTATTTCTACTTGTCTGATCACTGTGGCTAGGACTTCCAGTACTATGTTCCATAACCTGAAAGAAGACATTCCTGTCTTGTTCTAGATCTTTAAAAACCACTTTTAGTTCCCCTGCCCCTTGAGGATGATATTAACTATGGGTTTGTCATACATAGCCTTTATTATATTGAGGTGTATTCCTTCTCTTCCCACTTTGCTGAGAGTTCTTATCCTAAATGGGTGCTGGATTTTGTTAGGTGCTTTTTCTACATGTATTGATATGATCATATGATTTTTATCTTTCATTTTGTTTATGTGGTATAGCTTGTTAATTTGACTTGTGGACATGGAACCAACCTTTAATCTCAGTAGTATATTCCAGTTGATCAAGGTGTTTGACCTTTTTAAAATGTATTGCTGAATTCAGTTTCCTGATACTTTATTAAGGAGTTTAGCCTCTATGTTTATCAGGGGTATTGACCTATAATTTTTTTTTATTGTAGTGTCTTTATCTGGTTTTGAAATTAAGATAATGCTGGCCTCATAAAATGAGCTTTGGAGTCTTCCGTCCTTGAATTTTTGGGGGAATGGTTTGAGAAGGAGAGGTATTAGTTCTTTGAATGTTTGGTAAAATTTACATGTTCAGCCATTTGGTCCAGGACGTTTGTTTATTGGGAGTTGTTTGATTACTGCTTTCAATTTTGTTGGTTGTAGTTGGTTTTTTGAGATTTTCTGATTCTTTTTGATTCAGCCTTGGAAGATTTTATGTCTCTAGGAATTTATCCACTCCAGGTTGTCCAATTTGTTGGCATATAGTTGTTCGTGGTATTTTCATATAATCCTCTATATGTCTGTGTTTTCAGTTGATACTTCTCTTTCATTTCTGATTTTATTTGGGTCCTCTTTTTTCTTGATGAGTTTGGTTGAAGGTTTATCAATCTTGTTTATCTTATCAAAGAATCGGCTCTTGGTTTCATTGATCTTTTCAATTATCTGTTTTGACTATTTCATTTATTTTCATTCTGGTCTTTATTATTTCCTTCCTTTTGTCACTTTAGGTTTTGTTGTCTGTTCTTTCTCTTGTTCTTTTAGGTGTTAGGTAAGATTGTTTATTTGAGTTTTCTTGTTTGTTGAGGCAGGCCTATATTGCTATGAATTTCCTTCTCAGGAGTGCCTTTGTTGTATCCCGTAGATTTTGGGTTGTTGTGTTTTCATTTTTATTTGTCATAGGGTAATCTTTTATTTCTTTGATCTCATTGTTAACCCATTCATTGTTTAGTAAAATGTTATTTAGCCTCCATGTGTTTGTGTGTTTTTCAGTTTTTTTCTTGTTTTTAATTGTGGTCAGAGAAGGTGCTTGATATAATTTTAATCTTACATTTATTGGGACTTGTTTTGTGGCCTAACATGTGGTCTACTCAGGAAAATGACCATGTCCACTTGATAAGAATGTATGTTCTGCTGCTTTGGAGTGAAATATTCTGAAGATATCAATTTATGAGACTGATGCGCAGCCTACTTTGCTAAGGGAGTTCCTTGAAGATACCAATTTAATTCAACTGGTCTAGTGTGTCATTTCTTAAAAAAAATATTTATTTATTTTTAAAGAGGGGGGGAAGGGGGGAGAGAAATATTGATGTGAGAGGGAAACATCGATCAGTGCCTCTCTTATGTGTACCCCGAGTGATCCTTTGCTTTGTAGTGCAGTGTACACCCAACAGAAACACACTGGTCAGGCCTTGGTCTAGTGTGTCATTTAAGGCCACTCTTTCCAAGTTGATTTTCTGTCAGGAAGATCTATTTATTGATGTCATTGGGGTGTTAAAGTGTCTTACTATGACTCTATCATTGTTGATCTCTCACTAGATTTGCTTTACATATTTAAGTGCTCCTATGTTGTATG
This sequence comes from Macrotus californicus, assembly GCA_007922815.1. NCBI lineage: Eukaryota > Metazoa > Chordata > Mammalia > Chiroptera > Phyllostomidae > Macrotus > Macrotus californicus. Next base: position 4,258 of record VMDR010029827.1, read on the forward strand.
CATAAAAGTTTTCAAGGGTTGTATCCTCTTGTTGGATTGATCCCTTTATTATTATGTAATGTCCTTTGTTTCTTGTTATGACCTTTGTTTTAAAGTCTGTTTTGTCTGATATAAGTATTGCTACCTCAACTTCTTTTTTTGTTTTTGTTCCATTTGCATGAAATATTTTTTTTTCAAATCTTCACTGTGTGTCTTTCGTTCTGAGGTGGGTCTTTAGTAAACAGTACGTATATGGGCCTTGTTCTCTTTTCTTTTTTTATTGTTTTTCTGTTACAGTTGTCCCAGTTTTTCCTTCTTTGCCCTCCTCTGCCCAAGTCACCCCCTGACCCACAGTCAATCCACACACCATTGTCCATGTCCATGGTTCATTCATACAAATTGTTTTCTTATTCGTTTTACTACCTTATGTCTTTCGATTAGAACACTTAATTTATTTACATTTATAGTGATTATTGATAGGTATGTATTGTTATTTCATTATACATATTATATGTGTATACCTATTATACATGTTATACATGTCCTTTTTCTTGCTTGCTTTCAAAGAAATCCCTTTAATATTTCTTGTAATACTGGTTTGATGGTAATTAACTCCTTTATAAAGTTGTTGTTTTCTTTTTGTCTGAGAAGCTATTTATTTTTTCCTTCAGTTTTAAATGATAACCTTGCTGGGTAAAGTAGTCTTGGTTATAGGTCCCTGCTTTTCATCACTTTGAGTATTTTGTGCCAGTCCCTTGTGGTTTAAAAGTGTTTTGGTTGAGAAATCAACTGATGGCCTTATGGGAGCTCTCTTATAAGTAACTAACTGTCTTTCCCTTGCTGCTCTTAAGATTCTCTATCTTTAACCTTAACAATTTAATTATGATGTGTCTTGGTGTGGGCCTCTTTGGGTTCATCTTGTTTGGGACTCAGCTTTTTAGACTTGTGTGTCTTTTTCCTTCACCAGACTAGGAAAGTTTTCAGTTGTTATTTCTTCAAATTTGTTCTCAATCCTTTGATCTCCCTTTTCGTCATCTTGTAACTTTATAAAGTGGATATTGTTACACTTGATTTTGTCCCAGAGGTCTCTTAAACTCCTTGTTACAACACTTTTTTTTTCCTGCTCTGATTGGGTGTTTTCTGCTACCTTATCCTGAAAATCGCTGATACTCTGATTTCTCTAATTTGTTGTTGATTTGTTCTAGTATACTCCTCATTTCAGATATTGCATTTTTTATTTTGGACTGGTTCTTTTCTATGGTTTCTATGCCCCTTTTTTTGTTCTTACTAACTTTTTTTTAAGTTTTCACTCAGTTCATTTATTCTTTACCCAAGTTACTTGAGCATCCCTATAACCATTAAATTTTTTTTTCTTTTATTGATTCTAGAGAGAGGAGAAGAGGTGAAGAAAAATATCTATGTGAGAAAGAAACATCAATTGGTTGTCTCTTGTCTATGCCCTGATGGGGGACTGAACCCATAACCCAAGCAGGTGCCCTGTCCAGGAATTGAATCTGTGACCCACTGGTCTGCCTGATAACACCAGATCAACTGAGCCACACCAGTCAGGGTTATAACCATTGTTTTGAGCTCTATATCTCGTAGATTGCTTGTGCCATTATAGTTTGTTTTGTTTTTTTTTTTGCTGGGAATTTCTCCTGTTCTTTCATTTGGGGCATGTTTCTTTGTTTCCCCATTTTGACTACCTGTCTCTAATTGTTTCTGTGTATTACATAGACCTACCATGTTTCCTAGTCTTATGGTCTTATGGTCTCACCCAGTCTTATGAGACAGATGGTCTTATGTAGTAGGTGTCCTATGAGGCTCAGTGGCACAGTCTCTCCCTAATTCACCTGAGCTGTCTGCTTCAAGAATGTCTCTTGTGCGGGTTATGTGAGCCCTTTTGTTGTAGTTGATTCTTGATTACTGTTGGCATGTTTGTGGGTGTTGACACTGAGGCTGGCTGACCATGAGGATTGACCCTACCACAATGAATGACCTGTTGTGTGGGACTGACCCCACTAAGTAGAATTGTCCCCAGTAGGATCTGGTACCTGCTGAGAACTCCCTTTGGTTGTACAGATGTTGGAGCTAATTGCATAATACTCTGAAATGGTCTACTGTCAGCCACTGGGTGTGTTGGTTCTGGCAGCTCTTGTGATGGACTGTAGAGTAGGCCAATGTCAGACACTCCTTTGACCAGCCCTGGGCTACTTGTTAGGAGCTGTAAAATGATCCATGGTTGGTGGCTTCCTCTGCTGGCCCTGGGTGTTAGTCAAAGGGGCCAAACTATGTTCTGAAACTGGTTTCCACTAGTACCATGCCTTTTGTAGGTCAGCAAAAGGCCTAAGGCACCCTGTGATTTGCCTTTGCCTGCTGGTTGCTTGTTAGGGTCTGCCACTGAAATCGCCTCTGGCAGTAATTGACTAGCTTGGGGCAGGTTCTCAGTGAGTCATCAGGAAGGGGTGATTCTCGTTCACCAGGTTGCTGCAGATTCAAACCTGGCACCAGTGCTGGGTCTGAGGCCATTCAGCAAAAGTCTCAGGGTACACCATGGCAAGCCTCCACCTGCTTGGGGCCTCAGGACCTTTGTGGGCTGTCTGGTGGGGTCTTAGGGAGACATCAGGATGAGGTCAGTAGAGTCATCAGGCTAAAACAGATTAAGATTTGGCCATGTGGAGGGAGGGCTGTGCATAGGAATGGTGTCTCTGGTTGACTTATGCAGGGAAAATGGTCCTCACCAGAAAGTCACACAACTCTGTCTCACCCTATGTGTCTTGCACACCTCTCGAGTCTACCTGGATCTCCTTGAGGGTCTCCTTGAGAAACAATGCAGCATAGGCACAGATTGGTCAGCAGCCAGCACATGGTGGGAGCTTAGGCTTGGACAGCCACTCAGGTATTTGGAAGGGTAGGGCTAGTGTATCTTCCCAGGCTGATGCCATGGGGTGGCATTGCTAGTCGAGAAAACAGCCCTCGCTCTAAAACCATTCTACTTAGTGTCTTCCTTGAACCTTCCTGGACCTCCTTGGGAACTTCTCAAAAAATACTGTACTGGCCCCAGGCTGGCTGCAGCCAACAGATTCTTTCACAGTGTGCAAGGTTGGCATGGCAGGCCCCAGGTAGAGTAGACTGTGTGGCTAGTGCATTTCCTCAGGCCTTTGTCGTGGGGGAGAGGGTGGAGTCAGTCAGGAGCATGGGAAAAAATGGCCCCTGCCCTAAAGCCCTGCCACTCAGTCTCTTTCTCTGCATTTCTGATTGCACCGGTGTCTGTTGGACTTCTTCAAGAGTCTTCTAAGAAAGACTGCAGTGGGCCCAGGCTGGCCGCAGCTAGCTGATTCCTCCACATGGCATGGACTTGGCAGAATGGTGCCACAGTGAGTTGGGAGGGTAGGGCTAATGTATCTTTCTAGGCTGATGCTGTAAGGAGGAGAGAGCACCCAGTAAAAATGGTGTCTGTGGGTGGTGTGGGAGAGAGACTCAGCGTAGGGACGATAGTGGCTATTTCTCTAGTCCTCCCTCTGAAGCCACACAACCCAGTCTATCCCTGTATGATTCCTGTCCACTCTGAGCCACTGTCCCTTTGCTCAAGCCTAGGGTTAAGTGCCCATTAACTAAATTTTGTATACTGGCCATTTAAGAGGGCACTTGGGTTTGTAGCAGTTTCTGGTCTCACTCTGGTGGTCAGAATTTCTGCTCATATTTACAGCCAGATGTTATGTGGGCTCCTCTTCCTGGTACTGGTGCTCTGGGCTGGGGACCTGGACATGGCGTTGAGACCCCTCTTACCTCAGGTGGGACCTTTGCAGCTGAGATATCCTTCCACTGCATGTGGGTGCAGGGCCAACTCTTTGTGCATCCTTGACCTTCCTACCAGTCTTCACGGGGTCTCTTCTATAAATCCTTAGTTATAAGACTTGTGTTCTGCTAGCCTTGGCTTGGTTATTCAGGTTGATGTTCTATAATTTAGTTGTAATTCTGATTTGGTCCTGGGAGGAGGTGAGTGTAACTTCCACTGACTTGGGCGCGCATTATAATTACTATAAAATTGATCAAAATAATCCTTTAAGAAAATGAGATACAAATTTATTAAATATGAGTAAAATTTAGTGGAAATGCATCCATGGTCTAATGAGATAGATGGGGCTGTTTTAAAAATATTACATATTGGAAGAATGAAGGTAGCAGCATTTAATCTATTCTTATTTTTTATTCTGATGAAAGTATTAAGAAACCTTGTTCGCAAATAATTTCTTATGAGGTATATGTCCCAAATCACATGCTTATCTAAGATGAAAAGAGCAGTTTAAAACTTGAGTTCTTTAATTTTCTTGAAATTAAAAATTTGGGAACCGTTAGCTTGCAGAAGGATTTGTTTCTTTGCTGCTCTGGAGGTGTCTGCCCTTTGATGGCCAGTCAGTGCTCCCAGTGTATGATCTAGGAAGAAAGAGACTTAAGCTTTTCTTTATGAAATGATGGAAGGGCAGTTGTGAACAAGAAATAGGGAAAGGAGACCTACAATTTATTATGTGGTAGGTCAGGGTTTTTTTGTAATAATAACAGTAATTTTATAGATGAGGAAACTGAGGTTTGGATATATTTAATGGGTGCCAAAGTCACACAGCTTGTTCATGCCAGACCCAAGACTTGAATTGAGCACTTCAAAAGCATAACGTAATGCACCCTCCGTTCTACCACACTACCTCTCAAGGTAGGTCAGTTTAAAGAGTGTATATGTAAGTTCAGAATCTCCGGAAATTAATTGTTTTAAAATTATCAATGCTGGTATCCCCTGTGAAAAATCATTGTGCCAGGGAAGATAGTGTCCTGGAAATCAACAGATGGAAGTTTCAAGAAGAAAAAGAGTAAATGAATTATAAAATGTAGCAGAGAGGCTAGCATATGTCTAAAAATGTTCTTTCATTTTCTGTTTGGGGAGGTCATTCATTGCTGACTTAGTGAGTGAGCTACTGGGATAAAATAAAATGATGGGTAATTAAGTCAGAGTTCAGTGAGCTTAGTGCATTGGAAAAGAAACTGGTAAAAAAGAGTAAATCATTCTTTCATGTAGTAGTAATCTTCTAATATAAAGTTTGATGCTGGAATTTTAGATCTCTATTTATTAGGCTAGTCCTTAATAATATTGATTCTGAGAATAAGTTAGGCGTGAATTTTTCTATTGGGGTAAAATATACATAACAAAATTTACCACTTTCCTCTTAAGTGTTCTAATTTATTGGAATTAAATAACATTCACAATGTGGTGCAGCCATCACCACTATTTCTCTTTGTCCCGAAGAGAAACTCTTCACCCATGAAGCAGTAACTCCCCACTCTCCTCTCTCCCAGACCCTGGTAACCTCTAATCTACTTTCTGTCTCTATGAATTTGCCTCTTACAGATTTTTTACATAAATGAAATCATAGAATAGCTTTCCTTTTATATCTGTCTTATTTTACTTAGCATGTTTTTGAAATTCATCTATATTGTAGCATGTGTCAGAACTTTATTTCTTGTTTTGCTTGAGTATGCAAATATTGCTTATCCATTCACCTGTCAGTGGACATAGGTTGTTTCCACATTTTGGATTGTGCAAATTATGCTACTGTAAACTTGGCTGTACAGATAGATACCTGTTTGAGCCCCTGTTTTCAATACTTTTGGTCAATATATCTAGGTGGAATTGCTAGGTCATATGATAATTCAATATTTTAACTTTTTGAGGAGCTGCCAAACTCTTTTACAAATTGGCTGTACAATTTTACATTCCCACAAATAATGCATGTAGTTCCAGTTTTTCCATATCTTGTTATTATTTTTTTAAAAACAATTTAAGCTACCCTACTGGGTTTGGTATACTATCACATTGTGGTTTTGACTAGCATTTCCATAATGATGGAATGATGTTGAGACTTTTTTCATGTGCTTGTTGGCCATTTGTATATCTTCTTTGGAGAATTGTATATTTAAATCCTTTGTCCATTTCGGGGGTGGGGGTGTTTGTCTTTTTATTGTTTAGTTGTAGAAGTTCCTTATATATTCTGGATATTAAAACATCATCAAATGCATGATTCGCAAATGTTTTCTCCCATTCTGTGGATTTTTTACTCTTTTGATAGAGCCCTTTGATGTACAGAAGTTTTAATTTTGATTAAGTCCATCTTATCTATTTTTTCTTTGTTGTCTGGGCTTTTAGTGTGATATCTAGTAATTCATTGCCAAATTCAAGGTCAGGAAGATTTTTCCCTGTTTTTTTTTTTTTCTAGGCATTTTAAACAGTCTTATTGTTTAAGTCTTTATTCTGAGTTATTTTTTGCTTATGGTGTTAAGGTAAGCTTCGTTCTTTTGCATGTGGATATCCAGTTTCTCCAGCACCATTTATTGAAGAGAAGAGATTGTTTTCCCACTGAGTGGTCTTGCCACCCTTCTTGAAAGTCGGCTTACTACAGATGTGAAAGTTTATTTCTGAGCTCTCAAATCTATTGGTCTGTGTGTCTGTCCTTATGGTAGTAAACACTCTTGATTACCGTAGCTTTAAAGTAAGTTTTGAAATTGCAAAGTGTAAGTTCTCTGACTTTGTATGTCTTTTCCAAAATTGTTTTGGTTATTTCAGGTCCCTTGAGTTTCATATGAATTTCATGATGAATTTTTCTCTTTTTCCAAAAAAATGCCATTGGGATTTTGATACAGATTACATTGACTCTGTAGATAGCTTTGTGTAATATTGTCATCTTAACAATATAAATCTTTCATGATATGGGATGTCTGACTACTTATTTAAATTTTCTTTAATATCTTCCAGCAGTGTTTTGTGTTTTTCAAAGTATGTCTTGAGCCTCTGTGGTCAAATTTATTCCTATTCTATGCTTTTGGATGTTATTATAAGTGGAGAATATTTTTTGTAATGTCATTTTCAGTTCATTGCTAGTGCATAGAAGTAAAACTGATTTTTGTATGTTGATTTTGTATCCTGTAATTTTGCTCATTTATTAGCTCTAACATTTTTTTGTGTGAATTTTGTAGAGTTTTCTAGATATCAGATCATGTCATCTGCAAACAGAAACACTTCTTCCTTTCCAGTTGGGTGCCTCCGTTTTGTTCTTGTCAAGTGCTCTGTCAGTCTCCAGTACTATATTGAATACGAGTAGCAAAAGCAGGCAGGCATCTTTCTTTGTCTTGTTCTGAAACTTCCTGTTCCACTCTTTCGTTGTGACATCATTGTGAATTTTAAGAAGAGAGTGGTATTTTATATCTTGAATGAGATTTCAGATTTTTGAAGTATAATACTTTTATAGACCTCAGGGTTTATTTCATCATCCTAAAAATTAAGCCCACTGATTATCATTTCGATGAAATGTTTTTTAAAAATTAATTAATTATTATTTTTTTTAAAGATAGGAGGGAGGGAGAGAGGGAGAGAAACATCAGTGTGAGAGAGGAACATCGATCAGTTTCGGCCATATAGTAAAATATTACTTCTATAAATATCTTGGTAGAAAATGAAAAGTCAGATAAACAAATGACCCATATATAGTACTCTGTACAGTATATCATTTAAAGAAACCAAAGACAGATTCCTGACCTTCCTACATACTTGGGGAAACTAAACAGAATACATGTTTTGGCGGTCAGAATTATATCTTCAAAACAATGTTGCATTTCCACTCCAGAGACTTTAAGTCTTCATAATACCTCACAACTCAAGTCATTTGTTCATGTGGTCAGAATTATATCTTCAAAACAATGTTGCATTTCCACTCCAGAGACTTTAAGTCTTCATAATACCTCACAACTCAAGTCATTTGTTCATGTAGTAATTGCTAGATTTTATTTTTCTGATTGTTTTTACTATTGGTTAAAAATGGTGTTCTTCTAGTCTAGAGTATACTGAATTTAATAATTATATCATAGGTTTAAAAATATTATTTTATGGACATTCTTCAGCAACTTTAAATTTTCTGCAAATTGAAATTTTTTTATTTTTTATTTTATTTATTTATTTATTTAGTTATTTTTTAAATTACTTTATTGTTGCTCAGTTACAGTCTGCATTCTCCCCCCCCCAGCCAATCCCACCTCCCTTCCTTGCTCCCACCCTCCCCCTTGGTTATGTCCATGTGTCCTCCATGGTGGTTCCTGAAAACCCTTCCCCCCACTATTCCCTCCCCTTTCCCCTCTGGCCATTGTTAGATTGTTCTTACTTTCAATGTCTCTGGTTGTATTTTGTTTGCTAATTTCTTTTGTTGATTATGTTCCAGTTAAAGGTGAGATCATGTGGTATTTCTCTCTCACCACCTGGCTTATTTCACTTAGCATAATGCTCTCTAGTTCCATCCATGCTGTTGCAAAGGGTAGGATCTCCTTCTTTCTCTCTGCTGCGTAGAATTCCATTGTGTAAATGTAC
>VMDR010029828.1:0-12594 GCA_007922815.1 Macrotus californicus
ACATGAAAAACACATTAGCTGAAATGATCACTGGTCTACATCTTTTACTTTAAATGTTTGAGTCATGAGAGACAGAAATCTAATGATGCCTGGCAACAGGGCCCCTGAAGATAAATTAAACCTAAAAAAAGAAAACAGGCTGTTAATTTTCATTTCTATGCTGTCACTTTCAGTAAAAAAAAAAAGCAATAATAAATATAATGTGCCACTTTTATTGTTCTCATACCTTATGCCCAGACAAATATATCATTTGTTTCAGAATTCTCTTTTTCTATGCAGAATATCATCTAGAAACACTTTTGTTTACTCTTTTTAGTTGCCTGTTAATGGCCTGCACTGTGCTCAACAATGGAATTACCATAATTGGTTATCAGTAAACCATGGCTGTCTGTCTAGAGAACAGCAAGAGCCATCCATCTAACCAATACAATTAGGACCTCAGCAACCACTTACGCTTTAGATCCCAATTTAAATAGAAATAATATCCCTATAGGGGTTAAAACTTATGGGACTTTTTTGTTGTGTTTTTGCATTTGGGTCTTTTTGTTTGTTTGTTTAGTTGTTGTTGCTCTTGTTTGTTTAATGTAGAACTCTTTCTACCTGACCTCTGGTATCTGCTCTCCTCCCGCTTCTCCTCACGGTTTCCCACACCAGTGGTCTGGAGAGACCAAGAACAGTCACTTGGCTACTTTTTTGGTTGATGCAATCCTTTCCTCAAGTGTCTTTTTCTTGGCCTTTCTGATATGAGCCACTAACCTCCAGGGAGCAAGGGACCAGCCTGCTCTATCAACAGTGCCCAGAGTGTGGCTGGTGAGTAAGGACTCGGTGGCAGTAACTTCCCCATGCAGTGTGTGTTGCCAGGTCCTGGGTAAATATCCTCACCTAGACTGACATCTCACATAAGGATTTGATGGCTTTCATTTCACAGTTCATAGAATTTGCATCCCATGAATAATAAAGACACACACTGGCTTCCAAACCTCAGAGCGATAGCCCTGAATCTAGAGTCAACTAGCAATTGTGGCATAATCTTAGGGCTAATTCTTATGCACTCTTTAAATTTGTATCTGTCCTCAGTTCAGATGCCACTTCTGCCAAGAAATCTGCCTTGACTGTCACCAAAGGAGAGGGCAGAGGCCTCTTGTGTGCTCCTTGGTCTTGCTCTAGCTTTCTCTCATCACATCATAATGTGATCATTTCACTAGACTATAAGCTCCTTGATATTATGGCTTATAGATTATTTAGCCTTGCAGCCCCAGAGCATAATATTATGCCCAACATATAATTGGTGCTCAACAAAATGTCTGTTGAATTAATGAAAGTGTCTCCCTGATAAAGACAATGCTTGTGTATTGTTGAATGTCCCAACTCCTATAAGATAGTGACCACTGAACTTAAAATTGAAATTTCTGCTCTCGGAAAATTATTTTTGCCTGTAGAGGAGAGTGCCACATCTCAGCAGCATCGACTTTACTCGCCCAGCAGGAGACATGAGATGGTTCTCAGTACCCTCTTCCTGTTCATTTGTTCAGATTTCTTCTCCACACTGTCTGATTTCAGGGTCTTAATTAATAGTCTTTGCTATTGGATTAGATTTTATTAAAATATTTCTAAGTAATCATGGAGTTTTTTTTAACAATATCCTCATTTAAGATTTGAACATCCAGCTTCAGTGGGGAAATGCTTTGCACAATGGAAACCATTTACTATTCAGTTGTTTTTGGTGCTACGGATAAGGAAAGACTAAGCCTTTTGCCTGAGTGATCTTTGAGTTGGCAGTTTGTGGCTATGTAGAAATTACCCCAAAAGTTAGTGGCTTGAAACAAACATTTATTATCTCACAGTTTCAAAGGTCAAGAGTCCAGGCAGCAGCAGCTTAGCTGGGTGATTCCAGCTCAGGGTCTTGCATAAAGTTGTAGTCAAGCTGTCCTGTAGGACTACCGTCATCGTTCTGGGGCTGGAGCACCGACTTTGAAGGTAGTTCACTCATGCACCTGGAAGGTTGCTGCTCATAGTTGGCAGAGGGCCTCAGCCCCCTCCATGGGGGCCTCTCCATAGACTTACTTAAGTATTCTCACAAGACAGCAGCTGGCTTCCCCAGAGAAAATGATCCAGGAGACAGCAAGGAGAAAACTCCACAATGCTTTTATGTGCTAATTTCAAATGTCACACACTGTCATTCGTTAAAAATGAGTTACTGCCCTGGCCAGTGTGGCTCAGTTGGTTGGGCATCATCCTGCAAGCCTTCAATTCCCAGTCAGAGCACATGCCTGGGGTCGCGGGTTCCATGCCTAGTCAGGGCGCATTTAGGAGACAACCGATCAATGTTTCGCTCACGTTGGTATTTCTCTCTTTCTCTTTCTCCCTCCTTTCTCCTTTCTCTAGAATCAATAAAGGAAAAAAATGTAAAAATGGGTTACTAAATTCAACCCAAGCTCAAAGGAAGGGAATTAGTCTCCATCTTTTGAAAGCAGTATCAAAGAATGTATGGACACATTTTTAAACCACCACAGTTAGATATCAGATATATAGTTCAAAATCTTTAATATACACAAGACTAGGAACTTATTCATATGTGCATTTGTGTAGGTTTTCCTTTAACTTTTAAAATCTCTTTTGACAATTGAAAATTCGTAACAGGTGACATAAATTGAAGAAGGTGCATACTTTCAATGTCAGTCTTCAAGTTTTCGTACATTTCTTTCAGGTCAAGGAAAAAAACTATGCCTGACATTTATATCTGCAACCTGGCTGTGGCTGATCTGGTCCACATCACTGGAATGCCTTTTCTCATCCACTAGTGGGCCCAGGGAGGAGAGTGGGTTTTTGGGGGTCCTCTCTGCACCATCATTACATCCCTGGACACCTGCAACCAGTTCGCCTGTAGTACCATCATGACTGTGATGAGTGTGGACAGGTAAGTGAAGAGACCCTGAAATACCTCTTTTTTTAAAGATTTTTATTCATTTATTTTTAGAGAGAGGAGAAGGGACAGAGAAAGAAGGAGAGAAACATCAATGTGTGGTTGCCTTTCACATGCCCCCCACCAGGGACCTGGCCCGCAACCCAGGCATGTGCCTCAACTAGGAATTGAACCAGCAACACTTTAGCTCACAGGCTCATGCTCAATTCACTGAGCTACACCAGCCAGGGAGAAATATCTTAACATAAATCAGAGGTGCCTGTACCTCTCCAGCTTCACCCCACTTTAATCAATGTCTGTGCTGGTTGGTAACAGCAAGGCTCCTCTTCCTTTGCTTGTTTCGCTGTGGAACTGATTACTTAAGAATTTTTGTGCCAACTTTCACAGAAGTCTATTTTTCATGGAAAGTTTAAAACACTAAGACCTCCTTTTTACTAAGCATTCTTTGTTACCTGTTTTGTTTATAATTCACTGCAATAAAAAAGGATCTCAAAAACATGAAAAGTTAGAAACTGGAATAATGTCCCCCCATCATTTTTGCAATAAAGAAGCTGAGACTCCAAGAAGTGAGGGTATTTGCTGAAGGCACAGAGAGTCAGTGGCAGAGGTGAGAACTGAAGTAAGTCTGCTCACTTCCTGTCCACACAACAGAAATTGTCTCAGAGAACAACCCACTTAAAATTTCGATCCACCTTCCCACAGCAACCCCAGCCTCAACCCCAACCCAGTACATTTGATCCTCTTGCTCTGATTTCCCTTACTTCAAATCTATTACTCCATGTGTGAGAAAGTATGTATTGATTATCGTCCAGCTCCCCCTATCCCTCAAATGTAAATTCCACAAAGGCATGGTCTTTGATCACTAATATACCCAAGTGTCTATGTAACAGTGCCTGGCAAGTGGGTGCTCAAAAAATATTGATGAGTGAATGACCGCAGGTCTTGAGGGCTGTGTTAAATCCCCCTGGGTCCATCTAGGACTTCTCCTGACCTCTGACTCTTGCCCATCCAAGTGGGCCTTTGAGGTAGGGAAGTTATGAGCAGTTCTTCAGGTGGATAAAAAAAGGAATAGCAAGATTCATATAAATCATTCACTGGATTATTATTCAGACATGAATAATGATGGCAATGTTAATGCATTTTTTATATCCTGCTGCTTTTCTGCAAAAGAATTCTCCAAATATAGAGTGTGCTTCTCAAGCTGTAAATAAAATCGCACTTGTTAATAAATGTCCCGAGTAGGTCTGGTTCGTTCACCTGATGCCAGCGGATGCCAACAGTATGTTGAATAAAGCTGGTGAGCTTGCCAGGGTTCCAATATTATGGAGAAAGCCCTGCACAGGCCAGACCACTGCAGAAAAGCAACAGGAAGTGCAGGCCTTACCAATCATAATCCCATTCTTGGAGACGATAAAATCTGCTTCATCCCTGCATGGGGAATAAAGGAGATCATTGGCTTTTCCTGTCATTGTACCTCTTCTGTGAACCTCTTACCATCCAACTCCCATCCTCAGCAAAACTGCTTTTTCAAATACTCTCCCTTCTGGGTCTGAATTCTCTGTTTCATCCTTTAGCTTTTAGTTGGCTCTGAAAAATTCTTCATGGATTTGCTGGAGAACCAAATGTGTTGGATATGTCAGGATTTCAAGTTTGATTAATGACTATCCCTTTTTTTCTGGATCAAAAATAGAAAAAAAAAGAAATGAACAATACTTCTGCATGAAATGATCCCATTTTCCCTTCTGGTCACCAGCCTAAGTTCCCTGAGGAATTTTCATTGTCTACACTAGTCACATTTGTTTATCCTGGCTGTGAATTGTCTGAACTGAACCCCCAAGAGCCTGGGGACCCTACTGGAAAGCCATCTGAGCAAAATGCCTGTCCCATTGGGCCTGAACCTCACCCTGCTGGGGGATTCTCCTACCAACCCATGCGCTTTCCCCTTCCCTGCCTCTTTATCAGTAAACCCTACAAGGCAGGGGACCCCCGCTTCCTGGAGGAAATCCAGGAAGGATTTAGTCCCTGTTTACAGACTAAGTTTTATAGAGTCTCATCTACAAGGAAAGCACCTTTGTAAAGAAAGAGTTCGCAGGGCAGAATTTTACCATCATCAGTGTATTCGTGGAAGTGACAGCTGTTTCAGTGAGTGGTTTATTCAGACTCGCAGGGTCAAGAGTTGTTTTCTCTCCAGGTAACAGCCAGCTCTTAAAAAATATAATTCTGATAGAGGTGTGCTTCAGGGAGGATAAAAATACTAATAATTTACTCTTGTCATGTACCATTCATCCTTGGAGCTCAGTGCTTTTATTGATTGTTCCCAAACCCCTTTTAACTGGCTTTGCAGGTACTTGGCTCTCGTCCAACCATTTCGACTTACAAGTTGGAGAACAAGGTACAAGACCTCGTTCGATTGGGCCTTTGGGCAGCTTCCTTTATTCTGGCATTGCCTGTCTGGATCTACTCAAAGGTCATCAAATTTAAAGATGGCATGGAGAGTTGTGCTTTTGATTTAACATCCCCTGATGATGTACTCTGGTAGGTTGTTACAACTTAAGAAAAATCGAGTTGAATTAAGTTATGAAGTGTTTCATCCTCCTTGTCTACCTGCCGTGTGGAGTGTCCTTGGGGACCCCTCTTCCAAACAGTCTCCCTGCTTAGTTGTCTGCCTTCCACAACCAAGTTGATTATTTAATTTTAAGAAAAGGATAACCTTTAGAAAAAGATTATGAATTCAATCATGTGATCTCAATGGGTACAGATATACATAAATAAAGATTTTAAAGATCCCTGGCAGCCAGACACAGCAATCAAGGGAGAGACAGAATTTCAAAAGCATCTCGGAATTACCAGTGACTGAGATGCAAACCTTACCAATATGCAATCGGAGTTTGGTTGAGTTGTGTCTGCCCCAAAAAATATATTCAAGTCCTTACTCTCAGTACTTATGATGTGACCTTATTTAGAAATAGGGTCCTTGCAGATATGTCAGGTTAAGATGAAGTCATACTGGATTAGGGTGGGCCCCCAATGATTGGTGTCCTGATAAGGACAGGGAGATTTGAGGAGACACACAGAGAGGAGAACGCCTGGGAAGAAAGAGGCAGAGATTGGGGGGATGTGTCTCCAAGCCAAGGAACACCAAGGATTTTTCCAGAAACCACCAGAGGCTAGGTGAGAGGCATGGAGCAGATTTTCCCTCAGAGCCTTCTAAAGGAACCAACCCTGCTGACACCTTGATTTCAAACTTCCAGCCTCCAGTTCTGTAAGGAAATACATTTCTTCTGTTTTTTTAAAGCCATCTAGTTTGTGATCATTTGTTACAGCAGCTCTATATAACTAATGCAGCCACCAACACAGGCATTTCTCAATATTTTAATTTGAAAAGAAAAATTAAGTCAAAAATTTTCTTCTTGAAATTTTGAACATAGCATTGAAGTCTATTGACTAAAAACTTTTTCATCACCTGCTAAGTGTAAGGTACTGTGCTAGGTGCTTTTTACATACATCCATACATCTCAAGTCAGTCTGGCAGATTCCTTGTCCCATCTACAACTTTCAAATAATGAGTCATTTCTGCATAGACACAGCCCAGGAGGGATGGAGGTAGAGGGCCTGCCAGGCCACAAATCCAGTAACAGCAAGCTCACAAGAAGTGCAACACAGGATTGATCATTTATTTGTTATTTCTCCCACCAGCATTGGCTGCACGCACAGATATAAAGCATCAGCCAATCTAAAGGTGAAATGTCACTCAATCACTGGCACTGATAGATTAATATGGACCTCAACCTATCTAAAAGAAGACAACCTGAGGCTCACTATATGACTATATGGCTTTGTTCTGTGTCAAAGAAATTGAGATTAACTATTTTGCACCAACAGCTGCTCTGCTATTTTTGACTGGTTATCATAAAGCATATTCTGAGGTTTTGGCCTCTATTGTTCCTCTTAGAATTTAATCCTAACAGTGAACTGAGACTGGAACTTCTGTATTGCCTTCAGCATCCCTCTGGTCCCAGGGGCTCTCTCTCCCTCTCTCTGCTTCTGTCCACACCCACCCAGTCTGGGCTGCCTTCTTTACCAACACCAAGGTTCTGCCAGGAAGGAAGACACCTGGCATCTGTGCAGAACTGGAATTAGCTCACCTGAGAATTTTTCCTGGCAGAGCACTGAGGAAAGACTGGCTGATTTTATAGCAGGCCTTTTGAGAGGCCATCTTGAGTCTTGACTACAAATATGGGCTCTACAGCTCAACCCTCCATCTGGGTTCAAATCCCTCCTCTGCCACTTACTAGCTGGCCAAACTTGGGCAAGACACTTAATCCCTCTGTGCCTTAGTTTTTTCTTCTGTAACATGAGGATACTAATGCCATTGTACTCATGGGGTTGCACAGATTCAGTGGGTTAAAAATGTAAAGCATCCAGATCAGTGCCTACTCTGTAATAAATGCTATTGCCTATTGTTGCTTATAACACTAAAGATAATAATAATAATAAGTATCCTTACCTGTTCTGTATACAGTAGTGCTGGCCATGGCTACAGAAGAGGTAAGCACCATTGTCGGTGAACAATGAGGAGCAAGACTTCTCCACAGGAAAGCACCCAGAGATCCTTAACTTTGCCCAAGGACTTTTATCCTGGGCCCTGAAAAATCAGAGAATCATTCCTCATAAACTGTAAAAGCCAGTTCCTAGCATTGTTAATGTAGCAGTCATGTCTTCTCTCTCTCTTTCTCTGTCTCTGTCTCTCATTTTACAGGTACACACTTTATTTGATGATAACGACTTTTTTTTCCCCTCTGCCCTTAATTTTGGTGTGCTATATTTTAATTTTATGCTATACTTGGGAGATGTATCAACAGAGTAAGGATGCCAGATGGTAAGTGTTTGCTTTATTTCTCTTTATTTATTAAGAGAACAATTCAGAGATCCTAAGACATCTACAACAGAAATTTAAAAAACAATCACTTAAAATATACCACACTGAGACATATGGGCATTAATGTTATATGAGGCATTTTCTGAAAATAAGCCATGTTCTGAAGTAGATATTTCAGGATCTCTCAGTGATAATTGTTGAAATCACTGAGGTAATAGTTTCCTTAAAATGTAAGCAGAACTCAAGATTCTTTTTAAAGAATAATTTTATAACTTATTTAAATATTTTATTTGTACACTTTGCAGAAGTGTGTACATATGTAAGTATCCTAGATATAGTATATAACTCAAAATTTTTGTGTTAATTTTTTTTTAATTTATAGAAATATCTCATTAATATTTGAATTCTTAGGACAAGATTAATTTGAACTAACCAAAGACATAAGGACAATAAACCTGGGGAGGACCTTTAAAGATACTTATCTCTAAAATTGTATGAATAAATATAAATTATTTTCTACTTGAAACTGTCCATATCAATCTGTTTAAATGTATAAGTCAGCATTTTTATAAAACATGTTGGGTTAAAAAAGGTGTTACTAAAATTTGTCCCTAGAATAGATTATTGTATTTAGTTTTTCTTAAGATTTTACTTATTTATTTTTAGAAATATGGGAAGGGAGAGAGAAAGAGAGGAAGAGAAATGTCAATGTGAGAGAGAAACATCGATTGGTTGCTCTTGCACATGCCCTGACCGGGACGGAACCAGCAACCCAGGCATGTGCCCTGATGGGCTATCGAATCGGTGGCCTTGTGCTTTGCAGGACGATGCCCAAGCAACTGAGCCACATCGATCAGGGATGTGTGTGTTTTGAAAAGACAAGATTCATGGGTTTCCCACACACACCTCATGTAACAATGTGAAGATTTAAAAAAATACGTGAACAGTTTATATACTCATTGGTCAAAATTTGTGGAAAACCCTGGTTTAGATGGTCTATTAGCCCATGACATTTTTTCCTACTTAGAATTTCTTGAAATTCTTTGGAAATATTACATTCTTCAAGGGTAGTCTATTTAGAATGGGAAAGGGAAGTAGCCACAGTTATAGAAAAAAAAAAATAGCTTCTAAATGTGTCACCAAGAGCTGAGTTGGTGAGAAGGTGGAAATGGAACATTAAGACCCCGACAGTGGGGGAGGGTGCTTGAGCCCTTTTCCAACAGTTCTCCAAACCAGATCACTCTGCTCCCAGCACTTTCTTCAGAGATGCTAGGAGCATCTCATGACACGAAGCTCACGCTGTCCAGTTATCCCTCAAAATGCAAAAAGCTGGAGGAATGATGGTGGTGCTCTGATAAACTGTGGAGAAATTGTCTAGAATGACTTTCTGCTGCCACACTATGTTTCGTGTTATTCCTCAGGCTTATTTCCCCGCTTCAACCATGTCCCAAGGTAATATCCATTAAACGTCTAACTATTACATAGCATGATAGAATTTGGGGATGAATTTTTTATTTTAGAATAATTTTAAATTTACAGGGAAGCTGCACTAATAATACAGAGAGTACCTATATTCTCCTCACTCAGTTCGCCCATTATCGTCTTACCCTACCATGAAGCATTTGCCAAGACAAAAAAATGGCATTGGTACGTTACTATTAACTAAACTCTACCCTTTATTAGATTTCACCAGTTTTCCCATAATGTTCTTTTTCTGTTCCAGGATTCCATCCAGAGCACCACATGGCATTTAGTTGTCTTGTCTCCTCGGTCTCCTCTAGTCTGTAACAGTTTCTGGCCCTTTCTTTGTTTTTCATGACCTTGGTAGTCTTAAGGAGTACTAGTTAGGAGGTACCCTGTGGACTACCCCCCAATCTGGCCTTGTTTGATGCTATGTCATAATTAGACGGCAGTTATGTGCTTTTGGACAAAATCAGCTCTTCTCATCAAAACATATCAAGGGGCACATGATAACTTGATTAGGGCAATGTTTACCAGGTTTCTCCACCATAAAGTTACTATTTATTCCTTTCTCGATTCTGTGTAAGCAAGTCACTAAGTATAGCCCACCCTTAAGGGGGAAGGGAAGAGGTGGAAATTAAACTCCACCTCCAGGAAAGGGGAGTGTCTATATATATTATTTGGAATTCTTCTGTAAAAAAGGTTTGTCTCTTTTTCCAGTATAGACTCATGTATTTGGTATTTGGGCTTTAATTCAATACTATGTTATTTATTTTGTTTCTCAAAATCTTTCAGCTTTGGAAATTTTGGGAAACTTTTAACAGGAATGAAAAAGAATCTTTTTACAATGCTCTGAAGAAGTAGGAATAAAAATGGGCTTCATATTGCACTGCATAGCCCTCATGAACTGCCCAAGAGAGTTCTAGGAACCCACTGCCTTATAGCTCCTAGAACTGTTCATGTTCTGTCCTAATGTTGCCTTTGTAGTGACAGCCCCAGTGCAGTTCCAAGGCAAAGAGCGATGAAGCTGACAAAGATGGCGCTGGTGTTGGTGGCCACCTTTATCCTCAGTGCTGCCCCCTACCACGTCCTAAGACTGCTGAACTTACAGATGGAGCAGCCCACGCTGGCTTTCTGCATGAGCTATTACCTCTCCATCTGTCTCAGCTATGCCAGCAGCAGCATTAACCCTTTTCTCTACATCCTGCTGAGTGGAAATTTCTGGAAAGGCCTACCTGGAGTGCAAAGCCGAGTGAGTGAACAGGAAATCCACCACATGGAAAAGACTTTGAAATCAAGCTTTTAGGGGAGTACGTGGATCACCGGTCATCTCGACAGCTTGTCTAAGGGACTGGTATTATTAGAAGGGTGGGCAAAATGGTGGATTTGTGTCTATTCTTCTCAGGCACCTGTGAGTCTTAGTAAATGGAACAGAAGTATAACCATTCAAGTATAATGAGTGTGATATGCTAACTTTAGTAGACATAAAATATTTACCTGTACTTGAGAGTAGGGAATGGAACAGTCTGAGATACCCAACTCCATGGCAGTGGATGTTATTTCAGCATTTTATACACTAATCACTGGTAAAAATGGCCATCCATGACCATTGACTGAGAACTCACCAAGGAATCTGACCTTGCGGTCCATACTTCGGCCTCACTGTAACAGTGCCCTTGAGGTTTCTGACAGAGGACTTAAATTTGGCTATTTTTTATCCACAAAAATGTCAATTTCTTGTGGTCCAATCTAAAGCCTTCAACAATCAGCTTTACCTGTTAGCATAACCGTTACCATATATTGAATATGCAACATTTAAGATTGCATGTGAAGTAAGTATTGCTTCAGTTTACTAAGCTCAGAAAGGTTAAGTGATAAGCCTAATGCTGTACAGCTTCGTAAGAGCAGGGCTGAATCCAGGTCTGCCTATTTTTGTGTTTTTACTGAATTACCTTGGCAACCTGTACCTATCATTATTAAGGGAACCAATAAGTAATTTGGGAGGTGGGGGTTGCATTTTCCTACAGCCCCACAAGGAAAGAACCAAAGTCGGAAAGAAATGAGTTGATGGTTTTAAGCATATTCTTTTGCATTTAGTTTCATTCTCATGCCTACAAATTATAAAAACCAGCATCTCTATTTTAATAAGCATATTCTTCAGGGTGTTAAGCAAACACTTAGATACATTCTTCTTAGGTTCAATATGTTTGCTCAAGGGTACAGAAAGTAACTTAGCCCTTAAATTTGTGGATGTTCACGTATGGTTTACGTATCTATCTTTTCCTCTTCCAGCTTGTATAAAACATGCACTTTCATATAGTAAGAAAAGTAATGCTTGTAAAGCCTGTATTCTCAACAAAGGTAAGTCTTGTTATTTTGTCTGTGAATGAAATCTGTAATTCCACATCCTTCTTATAAATACATAAAACTGCTTGCTCTAAGGACATCAGAACCTGATTTTTAATCAGCCCTTACTATAAAAGTCACAGAGACCAGGTTTTTAAACCACCTAATCTCCACTTTTATATCTCATATGTCAAACACTTGACCTGCAACCCAATGTTCTAGATCTTTCAGAGGTTTTTCTTTGGAGCGAGGTAGTATCTAAATGCAGATCTGAGTGAAAAGTCATGTGAACAACGTGAAAACTGTAAGCGGGTCATGTCTTAGATATTTCGTTTCTGGACCTGAGGGCTGGAGAGCTACACAGAGACTGGATGCTCCTTATAATTTTGATCAAAAGCTGTGTCATGACTGCGGCTCGGTAGGCCTGCACTCTCACTTCCCTGCGGAGCAGCGGTCAGGGTTCAGTGCAGGCCGAAGATAACACAGTGGGTCATCAACTGCTGTGATGGCCTGGTAAGTGAAGAGCAACTGAAGACTTTATCTCCACTGTCTTTTTAATAAGGAAATATTGTTATTATAAAGATTTAAATGGTTTTAAACCAATAGACGTTTTTCTAATAGCATTTCCAATAGGCCTCAAATAATTCCAATGTATAAACTCATCAGTGAATTATTTTAATTTATATTTATTAAGAGCTGTAAAGAAATTTAATCGAAGTGTAAAATTTTTTAAAGGTGACGATTAAACTCATTTTTGTGCCTTGAGGTAGCTTTTCTCTGCATAAGCATATATGTGCAGATTTGCAAGAGGTGGTTTGACAGAGATTCTCTCTGTGTTTTGTATTTCTGCTCATGATATGCACACATGTTTACTTTCAATAGAAGTTAATGACCAGCTTCACATATCTAACTGATACTTGGGTATTTGTCATTACATAAGTCATAACTGTATCCTTCCCCTATGCTTATTCAGTTTTAGGTGCCT
>VMDR010029829.1:0-12594 GCA_007922815.1 Macrotus californicus
GCATTTAAACAAAATTTCAACTTGAAATTTTTCAACATAGTTACTTATACGTGACATTAGGATAGTAAGCCAAAAAAAAGTGCTTTTGTAACAAGTGAAAATAACCGAAATTTCTTTTTCCTATGATAGATGATTAAAAACTGAAACTTGTGTGAGTAGAAAGGGATTGGGATATTTCAGTACCACTATATACTGACTATAAATTATGTTAAATAGCATTGAAATTTGGTGCTGTTTTGCCTAACAGTTAGTCAACGAATACTTCATTTTAGCTGAGTTGATTCAGTAAACACAAATAATAAATGAAATTTACAGCCTTAATTGTAATTTTTCCCACAAAAGATAGGTTTTTGCTTTGAAATGAAATTCCTATGCTGACTTAATAGGTTATTTAAGAAACCAGTTTAGTAACTGGAAAATATAAATGGACTGGGCAACAGTAATAGTAAGGAAATTGAAACAACTATCAAAATCCTGAAAAATAAAAGTCCAGTACCAGATGGTTTCACTGTTGAATTCTACACAATAGTCAAAGATTTAATACCTATCCTTTTCAATCTCTTCAAAATTGAAGAAGAGGCAGTACTTCCTAACACATTTTATGAGGCCAACATTACCCTGATACCAAAACCTGTCAAGGATAACACAGAAAAGAAAACTATGGACCAGTGTCTCTGATGACTAAATATAAAAATCCTACTAGCAAATCGAATACAACAATACATTAAAAAGATAATATATTATGATCAAGTGGCGTTCATTCCAGGGGCACAAGAATGGTTCAGCATATGCAAATCGGTGTATTGTACCACATTTATATAAGGGATGAAAATTATATGATCGTATGAATGGATGGAGAAAAATCATTTGACAAGATACACCATCCTTTTGTGATAAAAACATTTAATAAAATGGGTATAGAAGGAAAGTACCTGAACATAATAAAGGCTCTGACAAATCCTCAGCTAATGATGAAAAACTGAAAGCTTTTCCTGTAATACCAGGAACAAGATGAGGATGCTCATTCTCACTACTGTTATTGAATATAATACTGAAATTCCTAGACAGTAATCAGGTAAGAGAAAGAAATAAAAGGCATCCTAATTGGGAATGAAGAAATAAAAGTGTCACTTTTGGAGATGACATGATTCTGTGTATAGAAAACCCTAAAGATTCCACCAAAAAACTACTAGAAACAATAAACAAATGCAATAAAGTTACAGGATACAGAATCAGTGTACAAAAATCCAATGTGTTCCTATATACTAGCGATGAAATTTCAGAAAAAGAAGTGTAAACAATTCCTTTGAAAAGGCAACAAAAAATAAAATACCACATTTTGCCATGTATAATGTGCACCCACGTTTTTGGGCACATTATACACGACATTATTATAGTCATGGTATGTAATCATCATACCTGTGTATAATGTGCATCTTTATTTTTCCCTCAAAAATTTTAGCAAAAAAGTGTGTGTTATACATGGTAAAATATGGTACCTGGAAATTAATAAAGGAAGTGAAGGGTATGTACACAGAAAATTACAACACATTCTTTAAGAAATTGAAGAATACACAAATAAATAGAAAGATATTCCATGTTTATTGACTGACAGACTCAAAATAGCTTAAAATGGCCATATTACCTAAAGCAATATACAGATTTAATGCAATCCCCATTAAAATTCCAGTGGTAATTTTCAGAAATACAACCACAAAAAAATCATCAAATTCATATGGAGCTACAAAAGAACTTAAATAGCCAATGCAATCCTGCAAAAAAAGGGTAAGAGATATCATACTCCCAGATTTCAAATTATACTACAAAGCTACAGTAATTCAAACAGTATGGTATTGGCAGAAATACACAGGCTGATGGAATAGAATTGAGAGTCCAGAAATAAACCTACTTGTCTCTGGGCAACTAATTTTCGAGAAAGGAGCCAAAAAGCGTAGAATAAAGAAAGGAATGCCTCTTCAATGTTGGTAAAATTGGAAAGCCACATGCAAAACAATAAAACTAGACTGCCACTTGACATCATACAGAAAAGTTAACTCAAAATGGATTAAAGACCTAAATATAAGACATGAAACAGTAAATTACGTGGAAGAACAAAAAAAATAGTTATTAAATTTATGGACCTTGGTCTTAGCATTTTATAATTTAACCTCAAAGGGAAGGAAAGGAAAGGCAACAATAAATGAATGGGACTATGTCACATGAAGAAGCTTCTGCACAGCAAAAGAAACCAACAGAACAAAAAGGCAACCAACTGAATGAGAGAAGATATTTGCCAACAACACTTTTTTTTTTTTAATTACTTTATTGTTGTTCAATTACAGTCTGCATTTCCCCCCACCACTCTCCCCGCACCCCAGCCAATCCCACCCCCCTTCCCCGCTCCCACCCTCCCCCTTGGTTATGTCCATGTGTCCTTTACAGTGTTTCCTGGAAACTCTTCTCCCCATTGTTCCCTCCCCCTTCCCCTCTGGCCATTGATAGATTGTTCTTAATTTCAGTGTCTCTGGTTGTATTTTGTTTGCTGATTTCTTTTGTTGATTATGTTCCAGTTAAAGGTGAGATCATGTGGTATTTCTCCCTCACCGCCTGGCCTATTTCACTTAGCATAATGCTCTCTAGTTCCATCCATGCTGTTGCAAAGGGTAGGATCTCCTTCTTTCTCTCTGCTGCGTAGAATTCCATTGTGCCAACAACACCTTTGATAAGGGATTAATATCCAAAATATATAAACAACTCAACAACAAAGAAACCCTAACAGTCCAATTAAAAAGTCAGCAGAGGGCTTGAACAGATACTTTTCCCAAGAAGACATACAAATGGCCAACAGATGTATAAAATGACTCCACTAGCTATCAGGGAAATATGCTTGACTTCACTAGCTCTTAGGGAAATGGAAATCAAAACTATAATGCAATAACCACCTGAAACCTGTTAGAATGGCTATTATCAAACACAAGTAGTAACAAGTATTGGAGAGGTTTTGGAGAAAAAAAGAATCCTTTTTCACTGCTGGTAGGAATGTAAACTGTTACAGTCATGGAGGAAAACAGTATGGAGGCTCCTCAAAAAATTAAGAATAGAATTAGCATATGACTTAACAAACCTTCTTCTGGATATCTACCCCCAAAATTTGAAAACATTTATTTGTAAGAATGTATGTAACCTGATGTCCATTGCAACATTATTCATGGTGGCCAAGAAATGGAAACAACCAAAGTGTCCTTTAATAAATGATTGGATAAAGATGATGTGGTTAATATATACAATGGAGTACTACTCAGCCATAAGAAAAGATAAAATACTACCATTTGTGATAACATGAGTGGATCTTGAGACTGTGCTAAGTGAAATAAGCCAAATGGAAAAAGTTAAGAACCATACATACAGTTGCACCCATGTGTGGCATATAAAACAGGAAGCAACAAAGAAACAAATAAGACAAACAAAAACTCAGACACTGAAAACATTGTTGTGGTTACCAGAGGGAAAAGGGGTAGAGGGGAGCTACTAAAGTGTAAAGGGAGTCAAATGGATGGTGACAGAAGAAGATTTGACTTTGGGTAGAGAATACACTATGAAATATACAAATGATGTTTTATAAAATTATATTTGAAACTGTGATTTTATTAACCAGTGTAACCCCCCCAAACTTGATTTAAAAATTAAAAAATATATCAATATTTTCAACATAAAAATACAGTTCATTAGAAATATAATTTTAAATTTTAAGTGAGTGATTTTTATGGAGAATTATTAAAACCCACAGGAATCCAAGCATTTTAATTAAGGCCTGTTGGACTGAGATTTTATTACATTATAGAACTAATAGATTAATGTGGTTTCTTTAATAAGACAGTTACGGATAATAATAGTAGTATCTCAGCTCTTGCTTAGTATAGCTAATTTGCCTAGCAGTTTTTAAATTGCTGCATACAAATTCTAGTTGTTTTGTAATGAAATGTTGGGGAAAAAATGGGTCTGATATTACCTAGATCACAGGCGGCAAACACAGGCCCACAGGACAGATCTGGCCCTCCACCTTGTTTTATCTGGCCTGGCACCTTATTTCTACGCGGTGACAGCCCTGAGCTCTCGCTTAACTGTTAAGGAGTAGTTACATTTATACAGTCCTAAAATTACATTTGGCCCTTTGAAGGCAACTGGAAAGCTGATGTGGCCCCCCATTGAAAATGAGTTTTACACCCCTGACCTAGATGTTGACTTTTCCTTCCTTGACATTTCTGGTAAATAGCAATAGCATATTAGGTTTTCTACATATAGTATTTCCTTTAAATTGTGCCCTATTTTAGCCCAGTTTTAGATAAAATGTATATATTTTTTATTGGTATGTAGTTCAAAGACCACAAAATCCACTCTTTTAAAGTGTACAATTCAGTGGTGTTTAGTGTATTTGCTGTATACAAAGTTGTGCAATCATCACCATTATCTAATTTCAGAACATTTTTATTATCTTAAATATGTATTTTTATTGCATCTCTTATAATTTACATAACTTAAGGAGGACTAATATTTTACTTTTCACTTTTCACAAGGGGGATCAAGTTTTGTATCACTTCATTTATATAATCCCTACTCTAGACTCACATTGTTTTTTGGTTTATTTATTCCTTCATAAAATATTTGAGTGTCTATCCTGTGTAGTAAGTAATTATGATGTAATGTGGTGACATTCATAATAGAAATATACAAAGAGTGTTTATGGAATCACAGAATCTTTGGGAGAAAGTGGTGAGCAGGAATATATGCAAGGAAAGCTTTCCAAAGGAGCTGATATTTCAAATTAGGTGTTGACATTTTTGTTAGAATTTGCTAGTAAAAGAAGTGTTTTGGGGTCAAACTAAAAGGGCAAAAGCACACTTAGCATATCTCTCAGACTTTTGTCAGTTGCCCATGAAACAAGAATTTAACATCCTTTTAGTGTAGTTGAGTACCAAGAAAATAAAAAGAATGGGGGACAGGTGTGGTACTTACGGTATTTATGAAATCAGCTCTTAAAAAAAACATTTTATTTATTTTAGAGAGCAGGGGAGAGAGAGGAACATCAGTGTGTGATACATGAATAAGTTGTCTCTCACATGCCCCCCAAGGCCCACAACCAGGCATGTTCCCTGATTGGGAATCAAACCAGCAACCTTTTGGTCCACAGGCTGGTGCTCAATCCACTAATCCAAACCAGCAGGGCTCAAATCAACTTTCTGTGTTTTAGTTAAAAATTTAGAGGAGTCTCCACTTCATTTTTTGTCTACTTTTTCTGCTTAAAAGATCTTGTGTTGAAGTTTTCTCTCTGTTCTGACTTGCAAAGTGGGTTGTTTTATTTTTAAATTATGTAGTGTTGCTTTTAACTTAAAATTTTATTTTTTATTTATTAAAAACTTTTTTTAAGATTTTATTTTTTAGAGAGGAAGGGAGGGAGAAAGAGAGGGAGAGAAATATTGATGTGTGAGAGAAATATTGATTGGTTGCCTCTCACGTGCCCCCAACTGGGGGTTTGACCTGCAACCCGGGCATGTGTCCTGGCTGGGAATTGAACTGGTGACCTTTTGGCTCACAGGCTGGATGGAGCTCAATCCACTGAGTCACACCAGCCAGGGCTGACATTATATAATTTTAAAATAAAAATTGCATGATTATACACCCATTTGTTTTTAGGATTTATTCTTTATTTTTAAAATTTTAATGTTTTGTGGTCCTGCTTTATCTTAGTATTTCTCTAAGGAAGAGGAAGCTTATTGAAATTAAAATTGCTCTTTCAGAAAGTTTTTCTAGTTGAGAAATTTGGGATTTTTTGTAGTTGTTGTAAGTAGTAGTCCTTTTCTTTGTAACTGTAAAGTTAAATCTTACCAAAGATGTAGGACTTGATTTCATTTTAAAAATCTGTTAATAGTGAACTACCTTGGTCTTTGTGCAGGAGTGAGAGTCATGCAGGAATAGGATTGGGGCAGATTGGTAGAGCTTCTTGAGGACACAACTGCAATATCAGATGGCATTAGACATCAGGTTTAAGGATGAGTTGCAAGGATTTAACTATTGAAGGAGAAAGGCAAGTGAGGTGTATGGAGGTTCATGGTATTGCTGGCAAAGCTCAGCATGACCCTTCAGTGTCATTGGTTTATTTAAAGATTGTCTGTAGGTACATGTGTATTTGTTTGGAACCAACTACCTCAAAATCTAGCAGTAAAGAATTCTCTCCAAGAAGAAAAGAAACTTCTGTTTTATGTCTAATATCCCCTTCTCCTCCTAACTAAAAAGTGGAAAAATATGAGCATATCATCCAGAATCTATTTAATAACCATTGCCTTTTTTATACCAGCATGCACCTAATGTTAGGAGTTAAGAAATGTATATATTATTGGTGTCTAAATTGAGAGATTACAGATTAACAAAAGAAGATAATGTCAACAAATGTCAGAAATAAGTGTTATTACAGTAGAATAATAACCACTGAAATAATAGTAATCAGATCTCTTTAAACAAAATAGATTCTGAACTATTAAGTTTGGTCTTTTTCTACTGTTTATTTTTTAATAGCCAAGACCTGATCTGTGTATGTTTTACCTCCATTTTTGGAAAACATCTCAAAGTCAAGTATACAAGCTAGCAATATAAAGTTCTGCCGCTATATTAGGAAGTCAGAGTTTAGGAGGAACACGAAAGCATTTCAACACACATGCACTGGTAGTGGATATACTACATACTAATAGGGGTGTCCAACCTGCAGCCCGTGGCCCAGCCACATGTAGCCCAGGATGGCTATGAATGTGGCCCAACACAAAGTTGTAAATTTACTTAAAACATTATGAGATTTTTCTGTGATTTTGTGTTGCAGTGTATTTAATGTATGGCCCAAGACAGCTCTTTTTCCTGTGTGACATAGAGATGCCAAAAGGTTGGACACCCCTGCTAAATATTTTACCTATTTTTTACCATGCTACATAGAATACTAATATCTGAGAATATATATGACAGCAGAAATATGATCCTAACAACTGCAGGATTCAATAGTAACTTTAAGAGTAAAAGTGTGAAACAAAATGCAACTTGCTTCTGAACTCCACATTTTCATTTTTTGGCAAAATTCCTGAGTATGATTATCCTGTAGCTCCTTGTTCAGCCCTTGATTGCAGGGGTAGGGGGCTACAGAAGATGGGCAGGTACTGAAAATTATCAGCCAAAGGCAGAGGAGCTGGGTAACTTTTTTAAAAAAACTTTTTTATGACCATCAGGAATTATCAAACAAGTGGCAAATTATCCTAAACATAGTTGGTGACATTTTTTCTCCTTGTTTCAACCTCAAGAAGCAAAGTTTCTATGATAAAAGTGAAAAATTACAACAGTAAAGTTAAGGTTATTAAATTCTTAAAAAAATGCAAAAAGGAAAAAGCTTCAGTATGTAATAGAGAAAGGAAGGTTGAGGGAATTAGACTCAGTTCAAATATCACTCAATTCTGTGAAATAGTCCCTGAATCCTCCCAGGCAGAGTTACTATAACCTCTGTGCTTCCATTGCATGTATTTGTTTTAACACATACCTGATTGTATTGAAATATTAATTTGTTGTTCTTTTTTTATTTTTATTTATTTTTAAATATATTTTATTGATTATGCTATTACAGTTGTCCCATCTTCCCCTCCCTCCCCTCTGCCCTGCACACCCCTTCCCCCCCATACTCTCCCTCTTTAGTTCATGTCCTCTTTTTTAAAAAAGATTTTATTTATTTATTTTTAGAGAGGGGAAAGAAGAGAGAAAAACATCAATGTGTGGTTGCCTCTCAGGCATCCCCTACTGGGGACCTGGCCTACAACCCAGGCATGTGCCCTGACTGGGAATCGAACCAGTGACCTTTTGGTTTGCAGTCTGGCACTAGTCCACTGAGCCACACCAGCCAGGGCTATTTTTCTTACACTGGTGAATGTTCTTGAGTGTTGGGGTACTATTTAAAGTTTTTGCATTTCATTATCAATACAGAACATGCTTTATAAGTAGGTCAGAAGTTTAAGGACTATGGGTTAAGATCTGTAGGCATAAAACAAATACCACCACCACCACCAATAGTACAGCTTGGGGATAAAAGGATTTGTTTTTCTAGTTCTAAGATGGTACTTTTGCGTATACTTTCATAATTGACTTACTCATAAATATTTTCTCTCCTTTACTAAAAGTGTGTAATAAAACTTGAAATATCTGTAGGTTGCTGCTTTTTAAGAAATATGTATTTTTTATTTTTCAGTTACAGTTTATGTACAATACTGTGTTAGTTTCAGGTATATAGCCTAGTGGTTAGACATTTGTATAACTTACCAAGTGATCTCATTGATAAATCTAGTACCCATCTGACACCATACATAGTTACTATTGACTATATTCCTTATGCTGTACTTTACATCCCCATCCGTGACTGTTCTGTAACTACCAATTTATACTTCTTAATTTTTTCACCTTTTTCATCAATTCTCCAAACCCTCCTTCCATCTGGCAGCCATCAAAATGTCCTCTGTGTCTGTGAATCTGTTCCTCTTCTGCTTGTTTTTTTTTTAATTTTTATTTTCTATTTTAGATTGCACATATGAGTGAAATAATATGGCATTTGTTTATCTCTGACTTACCTCACTCAGCTCAATATCATCTTAGGTCCATCCATGTTGTTTCAGATGGTAAGATTTCATTCTTTTTTATGGCTGACTCATTCATGTATACCACATATATGCACCACTTCTTTATCATTTCCTTCCTTGATCGACACTTAGGTTGATTCCATATCTTGGCTGTCATAAATAATTCTGCAGTGAACATATGGATGCATATGTCTTTAGCATGTTGGGTTTCTTCAGATAAATAACCGAAAGATGGAATTGCTGGGTCATTCTTTGTCTCTTGTTATAGCTTTTTTTTAAAGTCTATTTTGTCTGGTGTAAGTATTGCTAACCCACCTTTGTTTTGTTTCTGTTGTTACCACTTTCATGAAATGTCTTTTTCCATCCCCTTTACTTTCAGTCTGGGTGTGTCTTTCGATCTCAAGGGAATCTCTTGTAGTCGGCATATATGAGTGTCTTTGTTTCCTTACGCATTCAACCATGCCACGTCTTTTGATCAAAGGGTTTAATCCATTTGCATTTAAAGTAATTGTTGATAGATATTTATTGCTTTTTACTTATTTAGATTTTTCATCTTTTCTTCTTCTTCTTCTTAAAGAAGACCCTTTATTGTTCTAATACTGGTTTGGTTGTGGTACCCTTTGGCTTTTTCTTGTCTGGGAAGCTCTTTATGTGCCCTTTGGTTCTGAATGATAGCTTTGCTGGGTAGAGTAATCTTGGTTGTAGGTTCTTGCTTTACTGTACTTTGTATATTTCTTGCCAGTCCCTTATGGCCTGCAAAGTTTGTGTTGAGAAATCAGCTGACAGTCTTATGGGAGGTTCTTTGTAGGTAAGTAACTGCTTTTCTCTTGCTGCTTGGAAGATTCCTTGTCTTTAACCTTTGGCATTTTAATTATGATGTGTCTTTGTGTAGGCTTCTTCAGGTTTATCTTATTTAGGATTCTGCAGTTCTTGACTTATATCTCTATTTCCTTCACCGTCTTAGGGATGTTTTCTATCATTTTTTAAATAGGTTTTTAATTCCTTGCTCTTTCTTCTCCTTCTGGAACCCCCATGATACAAATCCTGGTATGTTTGAAGTTGTCCCAGAGGTTCTTAATACTATCTCCCCCCACCTTTTTTTTTTTTTTTTTTTGCTGTTCCATTTGGGTGTTTTTGGCTTTCTCAGAATTTGAGATTTGCTAAATAGGGAAGATAGTTACTTTTTTTTTTTTATCTTACCTGTACCTTGTAGGTTGAGTCATGTATGAATGTAGTCTTATATCAACTTTTGAAACAATCCAGAGGACAAGTCCACATTATCACACTGCTACCTTTCCATTCCCATGTTCTTCTTAACAAAAGTTGTTCAAGAAGGGCAATTTGATGGTATATTGGGTATCTCTAGGTCCTGCTTTGAATGTAGTTGTGTTGTCTTACCTTAATATTGGTTATTTACTGTGGAATCTGCCTGAGCTAGAGTTATTTTGTAGTAGAGAAGCAGAGAACAGTTGGGACAGAGTTGAGGTTTTCCATGACAACAGCTATTATGAAAATTCTCCTGGATCTTCTCATTTCAATAAAGCCTTCTGTTCTGCCTTTACTTACACAAAACACAGCTAACGGGGCATCCATGATCTGTCCTAAGCTCTGAAGACAGAACAAGGTGCCATGCCACTCTTTTTCCAAAATAACATCCATTCTGGAAGCATATGCTCCCATAAATGGAGGGGAAAAGCAGATCCCTTCAATTGCACTGTGCAGCCTCTGCTATAAATACACCAGAAGATTAAAACTACCATGATTAGTTTTGTCAGATTCATCCTCAATTCTTACTTTCATTTTGTATTAGAAACGTCTCTAATCAGCACTGCATTTAGTTGATTGAGCAGTTCACTTTTTCTTAAAGTGTAGAATGTTAGGGATATGTGCTTCAGTCTGTACTGTGGTTTGTTTTATGGTGTTCATAATGAGTTACGGTGAACATGAATGTTTCTCATTTCACTGTTGATCTTGCTAATGGAAAAAGTCATTATTGAACCAAATTGATAGAATGGAAAGCTTGTTTAGTCCCAGAAAATTAAGCCTAAATATCATCACATTGGCTCACTAATTCACATGCTGCTTTTAATGGTTTACTGTTCATATCTTTTATTTCATTTTAATGAATGTAAATCACTCCAGAGATGCTCACATACCAATAGCTCCATAAGTGCACATTGCTAATTAGTTCTGAGATACAGCTGCGTAGAAATGAATGAAGACTTTTGGGGACACATCAGAATTTAAGGCCCTGTGTGATAAGATAACAAAACCCTGAGCTTTTATGAAACTTCATTAATAAGGAGACAAGGTTAAATACATGTTGAAAGAGAAGTTGTTTCCTGTCTGTCCTCACTTTGTGAGTCAAAATCACTGGGTACATAGTTCTAAATTTTACCTCTTTCCCAATTTGTCAGCTAGGGATTTGAGGGGAGAAATAATGAAAGATTATAGATCAAGTTAGATATATTCTGTGGTGTTGATTTTTCACTTCAGAAATAAAATAGGTAATAAAGAAGAGTCTAAAGACTTCTTTTGTCCTGCTGTTGATATCTGGGACAGGTTGGCACCTTATGTTAGTTCCTTAAATAATATTAAATATGAAGAAGAACTCTTTACTGGTGGAAGTTAGTATCACATGTTATTTCCATATTATTATTATTTATCATTTTTCAGTTTTCTTTTTTAAGATTATATTTATTTATTTTAGAGAGGGAGGAAGGGAGGGAGAAAGAGAGGGAGAGAATCATTGATACATGAGAAACATCGATGGGCTGCCTCTCGCATGCCCCCAACAGAAGGTCTGGCCTATAACCAAGGCAAGTGCCCTGACCAGGAATCAAACTGACAACCTTTTGGTTTTGCAGGAGGATGCCCAAGCCACTGAGCCACACCAATCAGGGCAAACATTTTTTAATTTTTCAAGTACAGTTGACATACATTATTATGTTAGCTTCAGGTGTACACCCCAGAGATTACACATTGCATAACTTAATAAATGATGATCCTGATAAATCTCACACCCCTGCTAGTGCTGGGTCTGGGGCCCCTTAGCAAGAGGCATGAGGCTTGCTGAGGCAAGATGCTGCTTTAAGAGAATTTAGGAAAATCTGAAACATCAATCAAGACAAGCCATTTGTGTGGTAGAAAAAGCTTGGGTCGGGTGGGGACTCAGGGAATCACCACAGTGAGGCAAACAGTATGAGCCAAGTCAGTGGAGTCTCAGGGCACCCTCCTGCTGGCACTGTGTGGGAGGAGGTGTCCAGGTGGACTCATGAAAGGAAGTGGCCTTTGCTAGCACTTCTGTTTGGGAGAAAGCTGCCCCTTCAGCTCTAATCCTGATGCCAAACAATTTAATTTCTTCCCGTACATCTCTGGTTCTTTTCAAGCTGTTGCCCACTCCCCTCTGGCTGTGCCGGAGCTCATAGGGAGTAAGTCTGAGTAAATCCACGTGCAGGCCTTTTAAGAGGAACTGTGTAGGCCATCTTCCTCAGCCTCAATCCCCGTTAGTGTTTATAACCAGAAGTTATGGGGACTTCTCTTTCTGGCCTTGGTACCTTGGACTGGGGGTTCTCATGTTTGACCAGGACCCCTTGCTTCTCAGTGGGCACCTTTGCAGCCAAGATTTCCAAGATTTTTATCTGCTACACATGGGTGTAGGATCAATTGTTTCCCATCTCTGCCTCTCCTACCAATCTCAGTGTGATTTCTTCTTCCTACCCTTAGTTGTAGGGCTTCTGATCAGCTATATTTCAGGCAGTTCTGAACAACGGTTTTTTATGTGATCTAGTTGTAAATGTGATGTGGTCGGTTGTGGAAGGTGCAAGTACCGCATTTACTTTCCTCACCATTTTGACCAGAAGCTGATTTTATACTTTAAGAAAAGCCCTTAGTGGTCTGCTTTTGAAAAGAAAATATTTGGTTATTTTCTATTAAAATG
>VMDR010029830.1:0-12596 GCA_007922815.1 Macrotus californicus
TAAGCAGCTGTTAAATGGGAAGACTTGATAAAAATAGGGAAAATATTTATCTTGAAATGTCTAGTAGAAAACTGAAAGTGCCAAATTGCACTACGCTAGAGCCATATCTGTATAAAAATCAAGTGCATGTGGACAAGAATTGGGAAATACTTATGGAGGTATGTTGGTTGCTTTCTATATGTTATGTTGTAAAGTTTTTATGGTAATAAAAATCTGATGGACGAAATAAGAACATGTAAGCTTTTCTATTTAAAAATGAACATCTCATAACAGTAAAGTCAGGAAGTTTAGAGTACAAAGGAACAAAAAATTACAAACCTGATATTTTTTTTTTTAATTTAAAAGTCAACTGACAGCTATAAGAATGAAAAAAATTGTTGAAGTGCAGCAACCTCCTATGTTGGCAAAGATCCAAGGAAATGAGCATTTTCATACATTGATGGTGGGTGTAAAGTTTCTACAATATTTGGAAAACAAACAAGCATTAGCTGATGAAATAAAAATGCATGTGCCCTTTGACCAAAAAATCTTTCATTGGATAGATCTAGGAATCTCTCCTATGTAAATGAAAGTACCAGGACTCAAAGACACCTGTACCAAATATATCAAATTGTTCACAGTGTTGTTTGTAGTAGAAAAAACACTCAGCCACAAACAGACCTGGACACAACCTGAAGGCCCACGTGTTCTGCAATGATTGGGCCAACTGTCGTGCATCCATAAAACGAAGCATTCTGGAGCTATGATAGGGAATGACTTAGATTTATCTCCAAGACTGACTTGGAGAAACACAAATGATTGCTAAATGAGAAAAAAAAGAAAGACCAATGTGAACAATAAAAACTTGTTTTGCAAAAATTTCATAAATGTAAAGCTATTTTCTGGTTACCTGAGGAAGTGAGAGGATGAACATTAACTTTTCTTAATGTATCTCCATCAATTAGTTTGAATAGGCACTACTGTGTAATTTCTAAAAAGGAATTTAATAAAAAATATTTTTTAAAGTCAATGACTCTCCCAAAGCACTTATAGTTCAATACTGATCAATAATTTCTCTGATGTAACAAAGTGTAGAATTATTACTAATGGGGATATTTCATCTAATACTAATTGGCATATAATGATCTACAAATGGTTCCTCTTGTGCAATTTCATAAAGAATTCAAACACGTCTAAAATACAAATATTCTTTTTATAGAATGCTCATATTTGTGCTATGAGAACTAATTTTTAATGTGTGCTTTTTAGAAAAAAGTAGAATGATATAGTATCCTTAACATTTTCAGTAAATATAATATTTTCTTTCGTATTGTCCAAGCACAACTTTGTGGAATAAAGTGAAAGAGTGAGAAGCCTCTCTTGATTTCTGACATCTACAAATATCTGAGCCTCACTTTTAGTTGGTGAAATGTTGTCACTCCTTCCTTTGTTTATTTATAAGGGGTCAGGGAAGAAAGTTGAGCCACCATCCAGTTGTAGCTGCTTGTGTTCCCAAGTGCTGACCCCTGTTCATGTCCTCCAAACTTGCTGTATTGAAGAGCAGGACTTCTGTCAGCATTGTCCCCAGGAATCTTCTTCCTGGTGACAAGTGGGATAAGAGCTCTTAGTTATCCATTAAGTATTGTCGCAGAGCTATAAAGAGACTGTTGCGGTCCCATCCTGCAGGACCGCGTGTTATTGTGGAATGCTTGTCCTATATACCCAGACAAGTGATGAACAAATTCACATGGACTAAAGAAATCCGGTGGAGAAAAAAGGATGTCGAGCCACTCTCTAAATGAGAGAGTGTTAGGGCTTGCGTGGCTGCTGTATCAGTAAGAGAGAGGGCCTGAGGGAGAGAGAAGGAAAGAGAGGGAGAGAGAGAGAGAGAGAAGGTGAGGGTGAGAGAGGGCCAGGGAGAAAGTGAGAGAGAGCCAGCCTGCGTGGCCACTTTCTTAGAGAGAGAGAGGCCCCGGACCCCTTGCCTGGACCGGCTTTTATTGACATTCTAGGTACATTACACCCAGGATGGTTCTCATTATCTGTGTACAGATACGCTTTGGGTGGTTACCATACAAAAGAAAGAATGTTGCTAGTCCCTTCAAGATAAAGGTCATTTGGAAATGTAAAGGGAAAAGAGGTTGAACTGGTTACACTCAAACTTGAGAGGTTTAGCATAGATTTTAGGAAGTTACTTTAAAGATATGCAGTAAACATTTGTTTCCTCAATTCATGGTGAGGGAGTTTTTAGCAAAAGCAAGTCTCAAAGTGGCCTAGGTACAATGCAGGCCTGATTCCCCACAGGAGACCTATTCGTGGATGTTCTCTTGCATGCCATGCTACGTGCGTCTGTCTGCATTCAGAATCAGAGCTGAGCCACTAGATCACATCGCACATGGATAGGTTCCCTATAAGAGACCAGAGGATACACTTCTTGGATGCATAGAAATTGGGTATCTAGTCCCAAGGGTTTATCACTGACAATGGTCCTAAGATTCACATGTTTCTCTTGCCAAAAGATTGTCTGATCAAAAATCTTGTGCAGCCAGCCAAGTGGGCATATGGCACAGTACTGGTGCTCCAGAGAAATCATTACCTATGGGCACAAACTTAGTTAATTTTTTTTTCTTAACCTACATTTTGTTCAGTATTTACTATCCAGATGAGAAAACTCTGACACGTGATTTCCACCTCTTTATTCTCCAAACCACAGGGCCCAAACTTCTATTGTATATTATGCTGAGTTATGAAGTGCCTGAATTACAGAAAAGGAGATACTCCCTCACATCTCAGTGAATATTTGACCTAAACTTCCTGTCTCACTAAATTAAATATCCTATAAAGACTGTTTTTAACTAACGATAAAGCTGAGTTCCCAACGTTTGTTTATAATTTACTTTGGAATTCAGCATTACAAAATTTTAGATTGTAAGAGGGTGTCATCCTAAAAAGGCCCATTATTTATCTTTTCTCTTTTTAAAAAAATGTATCCTCAACTGAGGATATATTTGTTGATTTTAGAGAGAGAGGAAGGATGACACAGAGAAAGGGAGGGAAAGAGAGTAAAACATCAACGTGAGAGACAAACATTGAGTCGTTGCCTCTCATACACTCCTCTACCAGGATTGAACTTCAACCTAGGTATGTATCCTGATGAGGAATTGAACCCACAGCCTTTTTGGTGTATGGGTCAGTACTTCAACCAACTGAGGCATCTGGCCAGGGCTTACCTTTTTTTATTGTAGTAAGAACAGATAAGATGAGATCTGCTCTTTTAACAAATTTTTAAGTGTGTAATATAGTATTATTAAGAATAAGCACAATGTTATATAGCAGGACTCTAAAACTTATTCATCTTATATAACTTAAACTTTATTCCCTTTGAATAGCAACTCCTCATTTCCTACCTTCCCCCAGGCACTGACAATAATCATCCAATTTTGCACTTTTTTAAGTTTCACTGTCTTTGATTACCTTATATAAGTGGAATCATGCAGTATTTGTTCTTCTGAGACTGGCTTATTTCACTTATTATAATGTTCTCAAGCTTCATGCATGTTATTGCATGTGGCGGAATTTCCTTTTTTTCTATGGCTGAATGATATTTCACTGTGTGTATAGATGACATTTTCTTATCCATACATTCATCAATGGATGTTTAGTTTGTTTCCACATCTTAGCTATTGTGAAAAATGGCACATGAACATAAAGAAGCTTAACTCTCTTCAAGAGCCTAACAATAATTTTTTAAAAGATTTTCTTCATTTATTTTTGGAGAGGGGAAGGGAGGGCGAAAGAGAGGGAGAGAAACATCAATGTTTGGTTGTCTCTTGTGAGCCCCTTGCTGGGGGCCTGGCCTGCAACCCAGGCATGTGCCCTGGCCCTGACTGGGAATTGAACCGGCAGCCCTTTGGTTTGCAGGCCAGTTCTCAATCCACTGAGCCACACCAGCCAGGGCAATTTTTTTGAATACATACCCAGAATGAGATTGTTGGGTCATACAATAATTCTATTTTTGATTTTTGAGGAAGCTGTAGACTGTTTTCCATAGCAGTTTCACCATT
This sequence comes from Macrotus californicus, assembly GCA_007922815.1. Classification (NCBI taxonomy): domain Eukaryota; kingdom Metazoa; phylum Chordata; class Mammalia; order Chiroptera; family Phyllostomidae; genus Macrotus; species Macrotus californicus. The sequence goes on from VMDR010029830.1 coordinate 4,044, forward strand.
TTATATTCCCATCAACAGAGTACAAGGTTTCCAATTCCTCCACATCCTTGCCAACATTTATCTTAAAATTCTTTTTCAATGATTGTCCTCTAACAGGTGTGTTCATCTTGAGTACTATAACCTCTTAATGTGAGCTAAACCTCTCCTAAAGCTATTTTATCACTGTGAAATCTGTTTCTGTGGGGTCAAGCACTGGGACTTCTTATTCTGCCATCTTACTGATGTTACTCAACAGGATGTTTATAGTACCTCTTTAAGTTTTAAGTGATAATTTCTTTTTTTTTAAATGAGATTAATTGCAATAAAATAGAAATATATCTGTATTATAATTTCTACTTTATGTGATGATATCTTACAATACTTCTATGAGGGAAAGGCAAATATACCATTTGAATGACCTCCAGAAGAAAGTGTTCCATTATCTGAGCCACTGGACATCTGAAAATTACCATTTTGGAATAATCCAAAGGGGAAGAATGCAGGACTGATTCTTCTCAAGAATGGGCTTTTGAAACAGAACCGCTCTGGGTTCTATTGCTCACCACCAGAAAACTGTGATTCTCAATGCTAGGGTCTTTTGGGAAGGAAAGGAACTATTTATTTAAAAGTTATACAGGTTCAGAATAATGGCAGAATTCTGTTTTTAAGTCCCAAAGTCCCTTAAAACTAACTCCCCCCCCCCCACACACATACAGTTGTGCCCTCCCTTGCCAAACCAGGTCCATCAGAGGTGCCATCTCTCAGGAAAAGAAATAGAAGTCTGTAGCTTGGCTAGAGAGATTTCTGTTTTAACATTCCAGTTTCTCTCAGTCATCTGTGCTCAGCATGGCTCCCACTCTTAATCCAAAACTTAATGGCCCCTCCTCATGGTGGACCGGTGGAGATCCTTCTGCATCATTTCAACCTGCGTGACCAAGACAGCATGGCTGCCTCGCACTTGAGTTTAAATCCTGGGGTGGATCTTCCTCCAGAACCCCATTTCCGACTTCTCTCACAATTGGCTACACCTGCCAGTACTCTGGTTTCTTCTGCCTTTCTCTGCTGCCATAGTTAGTCTGGGCAGGCTTCTCCCAGTGACAGGGAGCAGACCATTTCCAAGCTCTTCTTGCACAAGCACTGCAGCCAGGGAACTGCCTCCTGACTGTATCAAGAGTTGGGTTAGTCACACCCATCTCCCTGACTCTAAGAATGGCAGGCACAGCTGTTAGCATTACTAAAAACACTGGCCAAATCCTTTAGATATGTAAAGTAATTCTCAATGTCCCTGCTCAGATTCCCCTTCCCCCAAGCCAGGTTAGTGGGGTACTTCCCCACTTTGGGGACCTCTACATTCCCTGTTACACTTTTTACTACAAGAACTCTCAGCTTTTCTTTCTCTTTTGAAACACCTCTATGTTTTTCCCTAGCTGTATTTAGTTTGCAAATCCTAAGACCCTTGAATAAATGGCTGTTATTTATTTTCTAGCAAAATCTCTTCATTTATTTTGAGTTTATTGGATATCATACCACCCCAAAGCTTGTAGTTTTCTAAGAATATTCCTTTAAATGTTCAATTGTTCAATCAGTCATGTCCCTCCAATATAAGTGGCATTGCAATATAAGCTTTGAAATATTTCTTTGAAGTCCTCTAATCTTAATATTTAAAAACGTTCCCTAGACTTTTTTCCCTTGATGTTTACTGAATTTGCATTCACTGGGCTTCTTACCATTAGCACCTTCATAAACAATGTCAGACCTGAGTGATCTCATTTAAATCATAAGTGTTCATCATTGCCCCAATTATCATTATCCTAGGTGTGGCACAGGGCTCTGAGTGTTCTTGAATAATCATTTGACTTCTTTGAGCTGATTCTTTTTTTTTCTCACCTAGTGTACAGAATCCTATGGAAGACACACAATACATATTTGACAAAGGTGTGCTGAATGAATGAATAAGTCTCAGTTTCTTCATCTGTGAAGTGAGTAGTTTAGAAGTAGCCTATTATAAACTATCATCCAGCCTAAACATTTGAAAATTCTTGAAGTTTGTATCATCATAGTTGCTAGGGTACTGTGCCATAAACAAGTTAGACATGGCAGCACCCTGCAATTAGTTCTCTATTTTAATCAGAAGACATTGATGTGCACATGTAATTAATGTCATAGAATGAAGGCAAATTATATACAAGATGGGCTTCAGAATAAAAGTTTTCTTTTGAGCCCTGGTTGGTGTGGCTCAGTGGATTGAGCATTGGCCTGTGAGCCAAAAGGTTGCTGGTTCGATTCCCAGTCAGGGCACATGCTTGGGTTTCAGGCCAGGCCTCCAGTGGGGAGGGGTGCATGAGAGGCAACCACACATTGATGTTTCTCTCCCTCCCTTTCTCTCTCCCTTCCCCTCTGTCTAAAAACAAATAAATAAAATCTTTAAAAATAGTTTTGTTTGAAAAGTATACAGATATTCTCAAAACATTCGTGAAGATAATAATAAATGGTAGTAATTTTTTATGTTGAAGTGACCACAGCTTAATTAGATTCTTCCATCAACATTCAAAGCACCTTCACTGCTTTATCCAATCACCTTCAAGGTGTGTTGGCTGGTGTCTTGAACTGTTTTTTTTTATAAGCTTTTACTGAGAAAAATTATACAAATGTGTTAGGGAGCAGGTTCTGATTTGAGATGCTTATACCTAATGTGAGACAAACTACACAGTTTTGGAAGCAGACAAACATGGGCTTGAATTCCAGATCTAAATCTGCTCTTTACTAACTGAGCTCTGAGCCTTTCTGAGACTCAATTTCCCATCTGTATTAAGTACAGTAAATGTATTATTTCTTTTATGTTCTCAGACTTTTGGACACTCTATGATGTATTTATTATATTTTTTCCAACTAACAAACACAAATTGCTTTAAATTTCATACCTATTATTTTTAAAACCAAGCCAACATACTATTTTAAAATAACTTTGTCCTATCATTTCTATCTTGTTAGATACACTATAGAGGCAAAGAGGTTTTATTTATGGAAGTAAAATGCATGTTATTGGCAAATAAAATATTGTTCTTAAAGAGAGGACACAAACCCCAGAAACTGACACAGACATACTCTCCAAAGTTATGAGTGTTTAAGCTTTCTAAGCTAGAAAACAGGCCATTGAGAATAAAGTGCAAAGGAAAGGTAAGCAACATTGATAATGATTGGTGAGGAAGGAGGATATCTAGAGCAACACTGAGAGCTCAAAACTACCATCTGCTATGGCCAGGTTAGAAAGCTCCAGATGTAGCAAAGGGGAAATAGCTCTTTGCCTACTGAAACCCTATCGACGTTGCCAATCTAGTGCTGCTTTCTCCATGTGTCACTGAGGAGTCTCATGATTTACTGTGATGAATTATGCAATCTGGATGTAGAACTCTGTCCTCAAACCAACTAAACCAGGTTGGTTTTTCTCCCTGTCCTGAGACGACTTATTATGAGGCTCCAGCAGCATGGAAACAGAATCTTCAATTTGTCCCATTGCCTGGGTAACTCAGCCTTCCCAATTAGACTGTGATAAGGGATTGTGTGTGTGTGTAAGATCTAATAAAAAAATAGAAATAGAAATGGCTCTTTTTGACATTTTCCAGGTTGTGATAGTTTATGACAATTATCTGGGGTGTGTTTCTAAGTTGTATGAGATCATTCTGATGTAGTAGAATCATCTCCTTTTGCAGCTGGAGAAAGCGAGGCCCAGAAGAGTTGCCTGACTTCCAGAGAAGAGCACCTCTGCCTAATGGCAGAGCTCAGGCAAGAACTCATTTCTCCTGACTTTGAATCCAGTGCTTTTTTGAACAGAACTATGCCCATCTTATATAACTCCATAGAGAACAGTGGTTTAAATAGTCACCCATATTCTTAAAAAAGAAATATGAATTTTGTGGATCTAGCAGAAATAACTCTGGGAGTGGTCCTTCTGTGGATGGGCGTGGGACTGAGTGGCTGGTTCTCTGAAGTTGAAAGGAGAGGTTCAGTGCCACAAATAACAAAAACAAGAGGCTGCATGGTGAGGTCCCCGCTGTGAACATGTACAGGCCTTGGCATGAATTCATGAAGCTGGTCCGAGTCAAAGCTAGCTCATTAGGGCTGGTAGGCCAGGACATTGCAGCTGAGATAAGATTTGTCCTAATGAAACCTGGGGAGTTCCTTCTGCCACTTCCTGCGCTGTTTATAGTTTTGAGTTGTGCAATTGATAAACTCTGCTAAATCCTTTGTTGTGTCGTAGTCAGATGGATGACATACATCCACAATTCTTCTTTATTAAAAAAAAAATAGGCCAGAAGCTTACTCTCAGAAGGAAGACTGGTTCTCTTTTAAACTTTCTTTTATTCTATTTTTTGCTTTGGCTATAGCATTCTTAGTGATGTAGCCAAAAATCTCATCTCCTGCTTTATATATAATTTTTATAGTTATACCTCGTAAGAGCACTTTCGTATGGGTGAATTTCCTTGCTATCCATTTAGATAGTTGCTCCTCTTAAGTGGCTATTTGAATTAAAATTTAAGACAAGTAAAATTAAGTGAAAATAAAAATTTACTTCTTTAATCACACAAATCACATTTTTAATGTTCAATGGCTACAAGTGGCTAGTGGCTTCCATTTTGGCCAGTGGAGATATGGAATATTTCCATCACCACAGAAAGCTCCACTGGGCAGCACTGGTCGATTGGTAAAGATTGAAGTGGAGTTTATAACTTGCTAGACTATATTATATATGCTGAATTACCCTCCCAAATGAAACAATAAAACTGTTGAATGAAATATTAAAAGAAAAATGTAAGTGTCTCAGTGAGCTGGTATATAAAAAAATAAAAAATAAAGGAATCTGCAGCTTCCAAACTAAAGCATAGGCAAGAACCCTGAGAGTTAGGTGAAATGCCACAGCTGGAACTTCTCCAGGAGTTTCTAAGAAACTTGGGGAACTTGAGCTTCTGTTTTGGCTTTATGAGATAAGAGGACACAGGAGGCAAATCTTAGGCCCCCAACCATAGCCAAAATCTGTTAGGCTCTCTCCTCATAATTCTGGGACTTTTAAGGGTTGGACCCCGGGAGATAAGGTGAACCAGAAAGAAATCTCTCCCTATAGAAGGAAACATCAATGAAAGAGGTATTTTTTGATCTTGGTATTTAATAGAAAAAATAATAATCCCCTGTAAAATTGTGCAATCATAAACCAGCTTTCTCACATGGGTTTTAGTCCATGTTCACACTGTGTTTGTGGCCTGGAGAATTTCAATCAGATCATGTAAGTGACACCATTCTGATGATGCTCTAAGGCACCTAGCAGATGAAAATGCATATTCTTTCTGTAAAACCTCAAACCGAAACACATTAAGAAATTTTCACAGATAAAATTTCAGATAAAGTGAGTCACCCACAGTCAAAAAATCATAATTCACAAGGAAATAATGTGCAAATTTATTGTAAGAATGTAAATACAAATTAAGACAAAAAAAGGGACATCATTGAACACTACCAGTTTGATAATATTTATATTTGGTGATATCAAATGATCACTAAGATATAGAGGAACTAGAATATTCATTCATCCACTGTTGATTTAGGTTTGATAATGGTACAACTTTAGAAACCAGTGTAGCATCAAATATGGTATTGAACCTATGCACTTTCTTTTTTTAAGTATTTTTTATTGATTATGCTATTTCAGTTTTTCCAACTTTTCCCCCTTTATCCCTCCTCCACCATGCCCTCCCAACCCCTCAGCATTCCCCCCACCCTTAGTTCATGTCCATGGGTTGTACATATAGGTTCTTTGAGTCCTCTGTTTCCTATACCATTTTTTATCTTTCCCCATCTATTTTATGCCTACTAATTATACTTCTTCTTCTCTGTATCTTTTCTCCCCATTCCTTCCTCGCCCCCCCCACCCCAAAATCCCTCTGTGTGATGTCCATTTCTCTGATTCTGTTCCTGTTCTGGTTGTTTGCTTAGTTTTTGTTTTCGTTGTTTTTCTTTTCTTTTAGGTTCATTTGTTGATAGTTGTGTGTTGTTGTCATTTTACCATTCATATTTTTTTCTTCTTCTTCTTAGATAAGTCCCTTTAACATTTCATGTAATAATGGCTTGGTAATGATGAACTCTAACTTGGCATTATCTGGGAAGCACTTTATCTGCCCTTCCATTTTAAATGAAAGCTTTGCTGGATAGAGTTATCTTGAATGTAGGTCCTTGCCTTTCATGACTTCAAATACTTCTTTCCAGCCCCTTCTTGCCTGTAAGGTTTCTTTTGAGAAATCAGCTGATAGTCTAATAGGTAATTGTCTCCTTTTCTCTGGCTTCTTTTAGGATTCTCTTCTTATCTTTAATTTTGGGTAGCTTACTGATGATGTGTCTTGGTGTGTTTCTCCTTCCGTCCAACTTCTTTGGGACTCTCTGGGCTTCCTGGACTTCCTGGAAGTCTATTTCCTTTGCCAGATTGGGGAAGTTTTCCTTCATTATTTGTTCAAATAAGTTTTCAATTTTTTGCTGTTGTTCTTCTCCTTCTGGCACCCCTAAAATTCAGATATTGGAATGTTTCAAGTTGTCCCAGAGGTACTTTAGCCTCTCTTCAGTTTTGTTAATTCTTGCTTCTTCCTTTTCTTCTGGATTGATGTTTCTTTCTTTCTTTCATTCTAAATTGTTGATTTGAGTCCTAGTTTCCTTCCTGTCACTGTTGGTTCCCTGAATATTTTGCTTTATTTCACTTTTGGTATCCTTCATTTGTTTTTTCATTTTTGGACCAAGCTCAATCAGATCTGTGAGCATTTTGATTACCAGGACTTTAAATTCTCAGTCACATAGGTTGGTGATCTCCTCCTCGATTAGCTCTCTTTCTGAGGCTTTACTCTGTTCTTTCATTTGGGCCATATTTCTTTGTCTTGGCGCAGCTGATATGTTGTGAGGGGGCAGGGCCTTAGGAATTTGGGCAGGACAACTCTCTTTGCTGCACTGAGGTGCTGCCTATGGGGGAAGGGCCAGAGAGGGAACAGTGTGGCTTGCCTGCTTCGCACGAGTGCACTTTCCGAACTCTTGTGTGAGACTGGGAGAAACTCCCACTGTAGCAACCCACGCTGTAGCCCACAGTCAGCTCTGAGTCTCAGTTTTCCCCTTAAGTCAGCCCCTCCCATGCAGCCTGCCTAGCTTGGCAGCCAGCCCTGCCCCCAAGGCTGCCATGTCACCATGATTTTTCTGAGTCAGCCTGTGAGGTCAGCCACCTACAGTCTGGTTGTTCTGGTTGATTTTTTCTTTAATTCCTTGGTTGTCAGAGTTCCAGGCAGTTTGATTTTCTGGTGCTTTTGGTAGTTTATTGATTTTAGATTGGTTGTTATCCTCCTTTGGGTTGTGCGAGGAAGCGAAGGGTTTCTACCTTCACCTCTATCTTGGCTGTAACTGAACCTATGCACTTTCATAATATAATAATTCACTTCAAGAGACAGTTGTTCAATCATGTAACAACATATTTGCATAAGAACACTCAGAGTATCATGATTCATTATAGACAAAAACCAAAAACAACCTAATTTTCATTAAAGTAGACTGAATTAATAAATTATAAGATAATTTAGCAGTGAAAGTAAATAAATGGCAACTGCATGCCTAAACACGGGTGAGCCTCAAAACCATAATGTATGAAAGAAACAAATCTTAGAATAGTATTTATAGCATAATTCTATTTGTATAAGTTCCAAAGTGAGCAAAAACAAATGCATATCCATGTATACCTTATTATATAATTATATATAATAATACAGATCTAATATAAATATTAAATATACAAACATAGATGGTAAAACTTAAACGAACTGAAATAAGAGAATGATTACCACAATTTAAGACCAGGAATGAGAGAAGGATGTGATCTGGAAGAGACACAGAGGTCAGCTTCTAGAATACTATGCCTTCAATGTCTTCATTTGGGTAATGAAAACACACACATATATAAGTACATTTAATATCCTCTTGTAGATTCAATCTGTTAAATAATATTGAAAGATCTGAATTTAGTAAAATTCCTGGTAATAAGTGGCAGTGCTGGAGTTGCAACCCATTTCCACCAAGTCCTTGGCTTCTTTCATATGTATTCCTCAGCATGCATTCTAAGAAAATTTTCCTCATTGGCTCTTCCTCAGTCATCAGTAATCCTTAATATATTCTCCATCTTCCATAAATGTCTGGGCATCTCTTGTGCTTTCACCACAATCTCACTCCCTGTTCCTTTGTTTTAGGATAATTCAATCACACATGTGTGTACGCGCATACACGCGCCTGGAAGACAGAGATAATCAGGGCACAAAAGAGAGTTTAAAGACATATCAATTTAAGAATTTATTATATTCACCTCCCCCCTAAAAGAAGAAGAACATGTTGTATCCATAAAGCATACGCTATATAAAAGAACAAAGTGTATACAATAATCCTTTTAATTAAAAAGGGGGAAAATAAAAAAATTCTCAAAATGCCAAGCAACAAGAAAAGGATATGAAACATTTTAGAGGAATAGTAACAGATATGCAGAGTCTATGCAGGAGGTCCAATAGGTAG
>VMDR010029831.1:0-12592 GCA_007922815.1 Macrotus californicus
AACTATGATTGCAAATGCAGTTGTTGCTTTAGTGAAATTTAGGCTGAATGTTTTTTTAAGGTGCGATGTAAGGCACGGTGCTAAAAATTCTGTCAAATTAGATGTGGGTGAGAAAAAATTACAAGATGAGGGAAATTGTAATAAGAAAATTCTACATTCAATTGCTTCATGTTTTGTTTTTTACTTAATTTTATGGAAAATTTCAAACATGTGCAAAATTAGAGAGTCTAGTATAATTAACATGGTGTCCTCCTCACCCAATTTTAACAATTATTCATATATGATCTATCTTGTTCCAGCAATACCCCACCCACTCCCCTGCCACAATTATTTTAAAACAAATCTCAGATATCATAGGTCTTTTTCAGTTCTCACTCTAAAGGAACCCAGACTGGAAATTATTATGGATTTGGCTTGTGCAAGCAAAACAGTACAAAACACCAAGTTAACTTTTATAAAGGGTAGCTTCTCTGGAGGAAGGTGTTCAAGGCATGTGCCACTTGTCCAAAGCCCTTTCGCCCACTATGCTTAGCTTGGGCTGAGGGGAATACTCTAATATCCACCCCCCTTTTATTGTCTTTGGGCCCTTTCTGTAAAAGCCATTAGGGCAGAAAAGGAAACCAGTTTTAAAGTGAAGCCCACATAGTGCCCTATTCTTCACCAACCCAACCACTTAATTCAGCCACTGTTGAATCACAGGAGGCTGTGATACAGATGGGCTTCTTAAGTGAGGCCTATATTGTGTAAACAATGACTCAGGTATTGAGATCATAACCTTATGCCCTATGAAAACAGAAGGAAGAACACACATGCTAATTCACATAACAACCCACAAACCAGTCTCTGAGTGTGTGAGAATGTCTTTTGGGAAGACATCCAGTTGCAAGGGCTTTGCTGGAATGACATTTAACAGTGACAATTTGACTGATCCTTCTTGCCTGTAAATTGAGCATCTTTGGTGATGTCACAAACGCAGTGTCAACTTCCACATGAAAATAAACTTGACGATAATTAGCTGCACTAATCTAATATCCACCCCTGAGCATTGTGATTTTCCCTGAATCATGATTTTTCTCCTTAAGATCAGTCTTATTGTTATTAAAGGGACTGCATTATGCCTAGTTTTAATTTTGCCTATTCATCTGCATAAACACAACAATAGCAATGATTGATCACATATGATTTTTAAGTCTCCTTTGCTGGAACTCACACAAGGAGCCTTGAGATGGACCTTTTAGTCTATCCTTCAGGGTACAGAAGCTAAGCCACATACCTGCCACCTGGCTTTGCTTATACCACTTGCTTCTCTCAAGTCCTTGAGGTTTCCATTGTGCCTTAAGGTTCCTCCCAGTCCTTTTCAGGAAAGCAAACTTTGTCCCTTCCCGGAAAGACTGTTATAAACTGTACAACCAACCAAGATGCTAGACTTTTTCTAGTGGTCTCTCTCTGGCTTTGAAAGTCAATCCCAGTTCCTCAAGGCTTTCTGGTAATAACCAGAGCCAAGGCATGCCTCCTTCAGACATGACATTCCAGTCAAAGTCTTGATTAATAAAACCACCATTGGCAATTGGTCTTACTGGTTTTATGCAAGGTAACCTTATGTCATCACTCATGCCTTCAGAATGCCAAATTCTGCAAGGATCAGGTAGGGAGAAAAATACAAAGCCTGAAGGAAAATCCTTGTCCATCTAATATTCACTGAAATTGCATCTCCAAGCCTTATGCTTTCCCTTGTTCACTTTCCCACTTGGTGTGAAGTTTTAACTCTTCCTGGGAAATCTCAGTTTCCGTTCAGAGCAGAAACAGAGCAAAATTCAAAGCAAATACAGAATTCCAAAAGAAGGGGGACTAGAGTTAGCTTGAGAATCTTGTCTCATTTCCCACCAGTCAAACTAACCAATCACACAGATAAGCTTTCCTAGATCCTATATGGCCCAACACCTTGCTGGTTGAGACATTGTCTCACCCACCAGTGCATCCAATGGTGTCCTGAAAGAGACATGTCTCACCACAGTCTCTTGGCATAGACATGCTCTCTGCCCCAAGCCAAATTCCACTGGCACCACATTACTCTTCCTAGATCCCACATGGTAAAGTCATTTTCTCCAAACAGTTTCACAGGTGACCTCTCCTAGTTCTCACTAATCATAAAGCATAGACAGAGGATTCCTGATATCCGCAAAATAGCAAAGTTCAAACCATGTCCCCATAATATCAGAAAACAAGCAAATAAAAATTCACCACACCCAGGAGCTGAGGTTTCCTTTCCCCCCTGTTTAAAACTTTCACAACCTTTCTCTATATCTTCACTCATTCAGACTTAATTACAATCCACTTGCAATCCCCTTTTTTTTTCCACACTGAGAAGGATTGTACTCAAACTCAATATCTGGCAACTAAAAGTCCCTAGCTTTACAAGCACATGCATAAAGCAAAAGAAACATTTTCACCCTGTGTTGGGGTTCACTGCCCTTTTCTGGAAGAGGAACTTCAAATTTTTTTCCAGAGTGCAGGTCCAGCTTTCCCTTTCATCATCACCTATAGCAGCAGGGTTTGTGTCCTCCTCAGGCAGTGTCTGTTTTATCCCTGTGTTGTGGATCCAGGGCTTGATTCTCATCAGCTTTAGAGAAGAATACGTTATCAACAGGACATCATGGGGACCAGTCCATTGTTTGGCTAGCTGCTGTTTTGGGCCTTGAGTCTCCCAGGTCTTTAGTAAGACCCCAGTCTCTTGGTTAGAACAGGTGCAAGGACTTGTCAGATGAATAGGGAAACCTGCAATGAGAAAACTTGTGCAAAATGGTGAGTGTTTGCCCTAAATGTTGTACACATTTCTTAATTCTTGACTTGTGCTCCAAATCTAGAGGGGGAATTTCTAAACCATATATTTGGAAGGGTCTTCCATAAACTATTTCAAAAGGGTTCAACTTAAACCCACTTCTGGGTGCCACCCTAATTTGGAGCAAAACAATGTAAAATGACTGGTCCCATTTTAAATGTGTTTCCTGGTATATTTCTGTCAGGGTCTTCATTATCATGTGATTCATGTTCTCAGTATTTCCCATAGATTGAAGTCTCCAAGATGCATGTAATTTCCATGGTATTTGCAGAGCCTGTCTAACCTTAGAGGAGATCTCTGAAGTGAATGATGATCCATTGTGACTTTGAATGCTGTGAGGAACTCCAAAGCTAGGAATTATTTCCTTAAGCAACAGTTTTGCCACCTCAGTTCCTTCTCAGTTCTAGTGGGGTTTACCACTACCTATCCAGAAAAAGTGTCCATAAAGACTAACAAAAATTTGAAATTCACCCTGATTTTAGGCTTTTGTGTGAATTTCACCTGTCAGTCCCCATATGGACATAACCCTTTAATTTTTTTTCTTTTTTTATTGTGGTAAAATACACATAACAAAATTTAGCATTTTAAGCATTTTTAAGTGTGCACTTCTGTGGCATTAAACACATTCATATTGTCATGCAACTATTACCACTATCTATCTCTAGAGCTTTTTCATCTTCCCCAACTCCATATCCATTAAACAACAACTCCCCATTCCCTCTCCTCCCACACCTCCTGTTTACCACCATTCTACTTTCCTTTTCTATGAACTTGAATACTCATTACACCATAAAAGAAGAAACATACATTTTGGACACAACCCTTTATATTGTACTCCTTTTTCCATTGCGGTACATTCTGCCTTCGGATTGTTGTTGACGCATATTTGACAGGCTTGGCTGATCCTCTGGACAGCCCTTTGCAAATAAGGGCCTTTCAGATTTGTTCTAATGAAGTCCATCAAAGTATCCCTTCCATAATGGGTGCCTGATGCGGACTCCGCCTGCAGTATCCATGTGTTGTGGATGTTTATGCTATGGCTGCAACGAACAATGAACAAATTCACATGGACTAAAGAAATCCAGTGGAGAAAAAGGAATGGCATGGCCACTCTCTAAGTGAGAGAGAGAGGGCCGGCTTCGACCCCTGCCTGAACAGGCTTTTATTGATATTCTAGGTACATTACATCAAGGATGGCCCTCATTTACTACGCACAGGTTCAATTAGGTAGTTATGTTTTATAGATAACAAAGGAAAGAATGTTGCTAGTCACTTCAAAGAGAAAGGTCATTTGCAAATGTGATGGGGAAAAGTGGCTGAACTGTTTACACCCATACTTGGGAGGTTTAGCACAGATTGCAGTAAACCTCTGCTGCCTCAATTCCAGGTGAGGGAGTTTTTTGGCAAGAACAAATCTCAAAGAGGCCTAGGAGCAATGCATGCCTGATTCCCTACGGGAGAATTGATCCTTGGGTTTGCTTCCTGTGTGCCGAACATGCACCTGTCTGCTTTTACAACAGATATGAGCTACATTCAGCATTCCACATGGATAGGTTCCCTATAGGTCTCTTGTTGTAGGTGTTTGAGGATGATATACACTAGAGCTTCAGGGAGTAAGATCATACCACGGGTACTGATCTTCCATACAGAATTGGGATCAGTGTCAGAGAATCCCCATTCATGAGCCTGTTCCTCATCTCATTCTGTGCAATAAGTTTTATACTCTGATAAGTCCCAACAGGGGTCCAAGCCCCTAGGTGTGGCAGCTCTCTGGCTGCCTGTCTTACTGCTTTATCAGCAGTTTGGTTTTCCTGACTTGTTTGGGAACCATCCCTCTGGTATCCTGGGCAGTGCATTATGACCACCTGGTCCAGTAGATTCACTGCCTCTAGCAAGTATAAAATCTCCCCTGCATGTTTGACATTCTTGTTCCTCAAAGCTAAGAATCCTCTCTCCATATTGTTTCATGGGTATGGACTACCATGAAGGCATATTTGGAGTCTGCGTATATGTTAACTTTCTTTCCTTGGGACAGCACTAAGGCTCTGGTGAGGGCTATTAGTTCAGCCTTTTGTGCTGATGTTCTCTATGCAAGGGATCGGGCTTCTATTACCTTGTCTGTGGTGACTATGGCATACCCAGCTCATTGCTGACCATTGTTTATGAGGCTGCTCCGGTCTGTGTACAGCTTCCAGTCTGGTGCCACCAGCAGCTGGTCCAGCAGATCTGGCCTGATAGAATAAACTTGGTCAATGATTTCCAAACAGTCATGCTGGGAGGGCTTAGTCCCCTTCCATATCTGGGAGTAGTGTGGCTGGGTTGTAGTAGCCTGCAATGTAACATTTGGGTTGTCCAGCAGAATGGCCTGGTATTTTCCCATATGCCCTGCTGTTAGCTAATACCCTCCTTTTTGTTCCAATAGAGTAAGGACCTGGTATGGTACCAGTACTGTAATGGGCTGTCCCAAAGTGAACTTCTCAGCTTCCTATAAGATGTCACATGTAGCTGCTCCTGCTCAGAGGCATGGTGGCCATCCCTTTGTTGTGTGATCCAACTTCTTTTAGAGATAGGCTATGGGTCAGGGAACACATCCTAGAGTCTGGGTTAGTACCCCCAGTACAATCCCCTGCCTTTTATGTTCATACAATTTGAAGGGTTTCTGTAAATTGGGCATTACTAGTGAAGGACCTAAAACTAGATTTTCCTCCAAGGTATCAAATACTACCTGAAAACCTGCAGTTCATTTAAAGGGTTCAGAGTCCAGTCGTTTCAACAGATTATACATTGGTTTTGCTATAAGTCCAAAGTTTGGAATCCAAATTAAGCAGAATCCAAATTAAGCACATTCCTGTAATTCCTAAGAACCCACAAAGCTGTATTTGGTTTCCTTGGATTTTTAATGTAACAATGGCTTGCTTTCTATTTGCCATCAAGCTCCTGGTACCTAGGTTCATTTGAAATCTGAGATATACCACTTCCTGTCTGTAAATGGCCTTATGAGATGACACCTTATACCCCCTTTTTTCCAAATGATTTTAGGGCTGTGATGGTGTTACACAAACAGTCCTCATAGTTGCTGCTGGCTATCAATGTGCCATCTACATATTGCAAAAGAACTGCTGATTTCAATTGAATATCCCTTGAGTCTTTCACCAGCACTTCCCCAAATATAGTTGGGGATTTCTTAAATCCTTGTGTCAGCAAAGTCCAACAGTTTTGGAGTGTGGCTTTAGTCTCTGGGTTCTGCCATTCAAAGGCAAATAGTTGCTGAGCCTGCTCATTTATTGGGATGCATAAAAAGGCATCTTTCAAGTCTAGGACTGAAAACCATTAGCTATCTCCAGGCACCATGGCCGACAGAGTATAGGGGTTGGGCAGCATAGGATGAATGTCCTGAACAATGTCATTTATGGCTTTAAGATCCTGGTCAATTCAATATTTGTCAGAGTGAGGCTTTTGACTGGCAAAATGGGAGTGTTGTAAGGTGACTGGCATGGCTGAATTAGTCCCAATTTTAAAAACTTCTGTAACACTGGCTGGATCCTCTATAAACCCTCCTTCTTGAGGGGATACTACTTCTTGTGGCACCTATGCCCATTCTTTCAGATCAACTTTTATGTGAGTGCATATTAACCACTTTACCTGAGATTCCATCAGTCCAAACAGTTCAACCTGCTCATAGATCTCAGGTGGGAAGAGCTCACCTCCGGGACCTTCTGGACAGGTCAGGAATGCCTGTAGTAGAAAGACATGTTTCAGCAGGACTTCCACACATAATTGCTGCTTCTCAGGAGAAAAAGTTATTTGTGCTTGCAATTTACAGAGTAAATCTCAGTGCAGCAATGGGATGGGGCAACCTGGCATGTAGAGATAACCAGGCATAAGCTTTTGATCCCCAAGGTGGCATTCCAGAGGTTGCAGAAATACCTGTTTTTGTAACTGTCCAGTCACTCCAGTAACTGTTACTATATCCAAACTTTTTGGTTAATTTTGTGTTCAACACTGAGTGTGTAGCTCCCATAGCTACAAGAAAATCAATTAGCTTGTTCCTCACAGTCAACTGTACCTGGGGCTCCTATGGGGAAATAGTAATGTGTTGGGAGATGTCCAATGGAGCCCCTGGGCTTCCTCATTCATCATCAGACTCCCCTTCCCTTTTTAGCATTTCTTGGCAAGGGTTCTCATTTCTATTTTCCCTTTTGAATTTCCTGCACTCATTGCTCCAATCACCCTCCTCCTTACAATGAGCACATTGGTTAATGTCTATTGGGCCTCTCCCATAGGGAACTTATCCGTGTGTGATGTGATCTAGTGACTCAACTTTGGTTCTGAACGCAGACAGATGTGTGTGGTGTGCAGAAAACATCTGTGAATAGGTCTCCCATGGGGAATCAGGCTTGCATTGCTCCAAGGACGCTTTTAAACTTGCTCTTGCTAAAACTCCCTCACCTGGGATGGAGACAACAGAAGTTTACTGTGACTTGCGCTAGACTTCCCAAGCATGAACGTAAACAGCTCAGCATTCTCTCATTTACATTTGTAAATGACCTTTCTCTTTGAAGTAATTGGCAACATCCTTTCCTTTGTTATCTGTGAAAGGTATCCACCCAAAGAGAACCTGTGCATGGTTAATGAGAACCATCCTGGATGTAATGTACCTAGAGTGTCAACAAAAGCCTATCCAGGTGAGGGGTCCAGACCCCTCTCTTTATCATTTAGAGATCAGCCACGCATCCCTTTTTCTCCACTGGATTCCTTTAGACTGCATGAATTTGTTCCTCACTTGTCCAGAGACATAAGACAAGCATTCCACAACATGTGGTTTTGCCGGACGGGACTGCGACACTCTCCTCCTACCTTTAGGGTCCTTCTTCTTCCTTTGGCCTCCCCAGCAAGCTTCTAAGAACACTGTAGCCTGTTTTGTCTTCCTTTCTTCCTGGGCATTGTAGAATTTAAATGCTATATCCACCAGCTGAGAGGAACTCATTCCCAATGTCCCATCTGTATGCTGGAGTTTCTTTCTGATATCTGGGGTTCTTTGCCAAGTAAAAGTCTTGTTGACCATCTATACATTCTTTAGTTCCTGTGGATCAGCATCAGTGTGCTTCCTATAGGCCTGATAGATTCTCTTTAAAAATTCATAAGGGGTCTCATTTGGCTTTTACTGAAGGGTCTATATCATATTCAGGCTCTTTTATTTGGTCACCCTTTCTTAAGCCCATCCAGTATACACTTTCTGTAATGTTTCAGAAAGTCTAGGTCCCCACCATTTGGGTTACAATTAGGCTCTGTCAAGGGAATTGCCTCAGCTGGGTTGGGGGTCCCATTGGGATCCTCTTGGTAGAGACATTGAACCTCTTCGTTAGCCCAATTTATAACCAGCTATCTCTCACCCACAGTTAACAAAACATTTAAGAAAGCCTGTACATCTGACCAGTCTGGATGATGAGTGGCAAAAATGGAGGTGGTAAGATCTGCCATCCTCTGAGAATTATTCCTATGTGAGGGGTTGGAATTCTTCCAATTCAGTAAGTCTGAAGTGGAGAATGAAGTATGGGCCCAATAGTAGTCAGTGGGCTGGCATTCCTTATTTACTCCACCTACAGGATATTGCCTCAAAGGGAATTGGCTTGCTCCAAATTGGGAGGTTTCCTGGCCAAATTGGGTGCCCTGACATGTCTTTGGGGGAGAGACCTCTTTCTTTTCATAGAGGGGTGGGGTTGTTGGCTCTGTGGTTTTTACTTCAGGTGCGGCTCATGAAGGGAGTAGTGGCAAGGAAGCTCCCCCTGCTGCCAACACTTGGTGCCCTGGGTTCAGAATATTGATGAGGTTTATCTCTTCATTCTCCCTTTCTTCCTGTGTTTTACCATCAGGGAGAGGTTTTGAGGCCACTTCCCTTTTCTGTCCCATTGAGCAATTGTCTGTTTCTAACAAAATCCTATTATAAAATGACACAAATGCCTTGACATAACAGATTTCATCCCATTTGTTCAAATGTTGGCAATACTGTTCCAATTTCATAATGGTACAGTAACTCAGGGAACCATCTATGGCCACCTTTCCCCACAATCCGAAACATATGTAGACCACATAGTATTACAGTAATAAACCAATACCTCCTTGGACACTGGAAAATGGCAGTACATACTCCATTCCTCCCAAATTCTACCCAGTGGACTCCCCCTAGTGGCCAACCCAGAGAGGCCCTTAATGGCTTGGATTTACAAGCCCAAATTTGTGATCCAAAGAATGAAGGCAAACTGGAAACATAAAAGCAAAACCTAAACCAACAACTCTATTATTCCAAACAGTGCTTACAAGAAAAATTTCAGCCAAATAATCTCACTTCTCAGATCCTGTCCCCTTCCCAGACCCATTTCCTTTTCACCTTCCAGGCCTGTTTAGGCAGTCGATGCCCTCAAGAGGCATTCAGAGAAATTCTCAGAGACTGGGAACTCCAAAGCCCCACTCTCCCACACCTGAGGGGGTCAACCTGCCATAGACAATTATCAACATCCCTTTGTGGTTGCCATTGCTGTTACAGACCCCACCAGGGCTGTTCTGGGACAGCTGTGGGGTTTGATTACCTGCCACCAAGAAGAGTGACTTCCAATGCAAGAGTTTAGTGAAAAAGGAAAGGGGTTATTTATTTAAAGTTATACAGATTTAGAATAATGGCAGATTTCTGCCGTTAAGTCCCACTCCCTTTTAAAACTACCCCAAAACACATAGTTCTGACTCCTTTTGCCAAACCAGGCCAGTTTCAGAACATGCCAGTCAGAGGTACCATCTTCAGAAAAGCAGACATCTGCAGATCAGCATTCCTGGTCACAGTTCAGCTCCAAGCATTTCTCATGAATCTGGGTGGCTAGGCAGGCACCGCAGAGCTCTGTCAACTCTGCTGCCATTTCCTTCAGTCAGACTCAAATCTGAGTGGCTGGGCAGGTCCCCCACCACAGCACCGCCAGCTCCAGTGATTCACTGGACTTCTGACTTTCAGACCTTCTCACTTTAAGACCTTCTCTCTCTTACTCCAGAACATGTGCTTTCTCCTTTTCTTTCGGCCTGCCATCATTTAAATGCTTGGCCCAGAACTGCCTGTCTGATCTCATATCCAGCCCTTCTTGTGGTGTGTTAGTGTCTGCCATTTATTTTTTATTTTTTAAGTATTTTTTATTGATTATCCTATTACAGTTTTCTCAATTTTTCCCCCTTTCTCCCCCTTCCACCCTGCCACCCCCCCAGCATTCCCTCCCTTAGTTCATGTCCATGGGTAGTACTTATAAGTTATCTGAGTCCTCCGTTACCTATACCATTATTTATCTCTCCCCATCTATTTTATGCCTACTAATTATGCTTCTTCTTCCCTGTACCTTTCTCCCCATATTCTTCCCTTACCACTCCCCACTGAAATCCCTCCATGTGATGTTCATGTCTCTGATTCTGTTCCTGTTCTGGTTGTTTGCTTAGTATTTGTTTTCATTGTTTTTCTTTTCTTTTAGGTTCATTTGTTGATAGTTGTGAGTTTGTTGTCATTTTACTGTTCATATTTTTTATGTTCTTTTTCTTAGATAAGTCCCTTTAACATTTCATATAATAAGGGCTTGGTGATGATGAACTCCCTGAACTTGACCTTATCTGGGAGACACATTATCTGCTCTTCCATTCTAAATGAAAGCTTTTCTGGATAGAGTCATCTTGGATGTAGGTCCTTGCCTTTCATGATTTCAAATACTTCTTTCTAGCCCCTTCTTGCCTGCAAGGTTTCTTCTGAGAAATCAGCTGATAGCCTTATGGACACTACTTTGTAGGTAATTCTTTCCTTTCCACTTGCTTCTTTTAGGATTTTCTCTTTGTCTTTAATCTTGGGTAACTTAATGATGCTGTGCCTTGGTGTGTTCCTCTTTCGGTCCAACTTCTTTGGGACTCTCTGGATTTCTTGGAAGTCTATTTCCTTTACCAGACTGGGGAAGTTTTCCTTCATTATTTGTTCAAATAAGTTTTCAATTTCTTGCTGTTGTTCTTCTCCTTCTGGCACCCCTATAATTTGGATATCGGAACATTTCAGGTTGTCCCAGAGATTCCTCAGCCTCTCTTCATTTTTATCGATTCATATTTCTTCATTCTGATCCAGTTGAATGTTTATTTCTTCCTTTTTTTCCAAATTGTTGCTTTGAGTCCTGGTTTCCTTCCGGTCACTGTTGGTTCCCTTAGTATTTTCCTTTATTTCATTTTGGATATCTTTCATTTGTTCTTTCATTTTTTGACCAAGCTCAATCAGTTCTGTGAGCATTTTGATTACCAGGGCTTTAAATTCTCCATCAGATAGATTGGCAATCTCCTTCTCACTTAGTTCTGAGGCTTTGCTCTGTTCTTTCATTTGGGCCATATTTCTTTGTCTTGGTGCAGGTGACAGGTTATAAGGGGGCAGGGCCTTGGGTATTCACTCAGGCAGGGTAACCCTCTTTGCTGTGCTGTGGCTCTGCCTGTGGGGGAGGGACCAGAGAGGGAACAGTGCAGTTCGCCTGCTTGTCTCTAGTGCACTTTTCAATGAATAATGAGACTGGGAGAAACTCCCACCATGGCAACCCCAGCCGTAGCCCACAGTCAGTTCTGCATCTCAGTTTTCCCCTTAAGTTAGCCCCTCCTGCACATCCCAGTGAGCTTGGCAGCTATCCCTGCCCCCACAGTCTGCCATGCTCCTGAGGTTTTTCTCAGTCAGCATGCACGGTCCACCGCATTACCGGTCTGGTTGTTCTGGATGATTTTTTCTTTAATTCCTTGGTTGTCAGTGTTCCATGCAGCTTGATTTTCTGGTGCTTTTGATTGTTAATTGATTTTACATTGGTTATTATCCCCCTTTTGGTCGTGAGAGGAAGCAAAGGGTTTCTACCTATGCCTCCATCTTGGCCAGAACTCCAGTGTCTGCCATTTTTTGTCAGTTCCTCTGAATATTTTACTTTCTTTTGGCTGCCATATTTAGTCAGGGCAAAAGTTCCCAGTGACACACGGACATCCAGGGTGGGCATCTGCCACCTGCCTCTTGTGCAGGATCTATATAAGCTCCCTCTGGCTATGTCATAAGCCCCTGAATATTCTCACAGTCACATAAACAATTCTCCTTTGGATATAGCCTTCTTCCCTTCAGGAAGGCACAGCTATTAACTTGCCATTGTTATGCAATGTATATTAAATGCCATATCATCCACTCTGCCCTTCCCCCAATCAAGGATTGTGGGGGATATGCTCTGCACCCTGTTATAAACCCATACCTAAGGAAAAGGCTGGGGGTAGAAAAAATCCTGGAATTCATATATTGGGACCTAGAAGGGTATAGCTATCCACTAATCAAACTGCTATCAAAAAATATTTGTTAAAATAAAATATCTAAGATATACAATATACTTTAATGATTGGTTATTTCACTAACTTTGACTGACCAGTGAAATACTGAGTTCTAAATATTGCATTAGGGAGTTTTTAGTATAAAAATGATGCTGATGATTACATAATATAGTTGGTGGGCTGAGGTTGATTTACCCATCAAAGTTAGCTAAGGTTAGCATAAACCAGTGTGTAATGCCATATTTTCTAGGCTTATTTCATTTCAAAAAAGGAAAAGTCATGTTTTTCAGGTTTGTTTCATCTGAAAAGTCATGCCTTTGAGAATAGCAAAGATGTTATCTTAATTGAGTTGTTTGCCCAAATCCAAATTCTTCTCTTAGCATAGCCAGTGCCTTTCACATAATGGAG
>VMDR010029832.1:0-12594 GCA_007922815.1 Macrotus californicus
CCCATGGACTTGAACTAAAGAGGGGGAGTGTGGGGGTAAGGGATGTGCGGGGAGGGGGGGGGAGGAGATGGGACAACTGTAATAGTATAATCAATAAAATATATTAAAAAAAAAAAAAACCATAAAAACTACCAATTGCATTATCTTATCCATTCTGATGCTGAACTCCAAGCTACAATGCTCCCTTCCTTCTAAATTTCTTCTTTTACACATTTTTATATATGCCACTGGGGTTTTAATTATTTTAAAATAAAACTGATATAGGCACGTTATTAGAAGAAAATCAAAGTGTGTCAAAAAGGGTAAAGAATAAGATTTCCTTCCCAACATTCTTCAACATGCACCTCCTGAGAATAATTTTACACTTATACTAATGTTCCATGTATACTAGGTTACACTTATACATTTTTATTTACACAAATGGGCTCATTACACATACACTATTTTGAATCTAATTCCATATCAAAATACAGGGCTCTACCTCCCCCAACTAAACATCCAGGGCTTGGAGCTGGGTAAGACAAGCAAGGTGCCCAGCATACAAAAGGCACCAGTCCCGCACTTGCCTAAGCACCTCCTTACATTTCACACAGGGACTCTGTGTTGTTCACAGTGTATACTCGACACTCAGCACGGTGCCTGGCACACAGCAGAGAGCCCGTAAGCATTTCGGAAACAATACACTTACTAAGACCACAGTTTATACATACTCTAAAATTTTGCCTCTTCCTTTCAAATGCATCAAAAATTTCAAAAACTGTAACATTTACAATATAGCGAAGGTCGACACGACAGATGGAATAATCATGTCCAAGAACATGGCTCACCTTCTTTGGATCAAGATTCCCAAAGACCGAATTGGCGCGAGGACAAACTTCAGACAGTGAGCACCCAATCTTCATAATATCCTTATTTCTGCTGATGCTCTAGCAGGAAGGGCAGAGACAGTGTACGATTCAGTAGCACGTGACTGATAGCATTATACAATTAAGGTTCTACTGAGCATAATACTTAAAAGGTTTTGGAGCATTAGAAATTAAATCAAATCCTTATGTCAGTATTTTTTCATATGCAAATGAGTTCTTTCTAAGAAATGGGACTAAGCTATAGAATATTCTTACTTTCCATGAATTAAAATTACTTGGAATTCAAACCAAGATACTGAATATTATTAAATCATATGAAGAGGTAACTTTAAACAACTGTCTCTGGATTTTACTTTAGATCAAGTTCTAATTGCTCAAAATGGATAGCATATTTTGGTCTAATTACATGGGTCTTCTCACATATTTGTTGTTATGTAAAGGAAATGTGTAAAAACAATTTCAAAATGTATACATTCCTCTGTACACAAATACTGTAATCTGGTTAGTAAATTCATTTCTCACAGGGTCATGGGTTAACAATTTGGAACTACTTTAAGTATATACCAGGATTACACAAATAAGTATAATAAAGGTACTATAAATAATGAGAGCAGGTAGAAAGACATTAAAATTAAAGAAGGCTAAATAAACCTACAGTGTTAGATTAGAACTGGAAGGTACCAGAATGGACTCATAATATATGTGTATATACGTGCATTATATATGTTAGTGTGCATTCATGCATATATGAGAGAGGCACACAGAGACAGACATATAGGTGTGTATGAGTGGGTTTTTACATATATACCTTTCCTAGCTCTGTCCACTGAGAGGGCCTAGAAGCAAAGACACTCCAGTAGCCATATGCACGCCTAGCATCTAGATCTTGACTTCTAAACACCATTCTCCAATAAAAGGAACCAGGGTTCCTTGGAGAGTGATTAATTCCAGGGCTAGGAAAGGGAAATAAAAAATTACCCTGTCCTATCTGGTGGTGCCAGAAAGCAAAGAAATGCTAAAAAAATGGGGGTATGTTTAAGGGATGCAATAGCTAATGTGAACAATCTCCTAATAGCCAAAGCTGCAACAAATTAAACTATAAAATAAATAAAGACAGTATTGGATTACATCCCATGGACTAAAATACCCACTGTCCATATTAATATAAACAATCAAATAAACAAATAATGATGGAGAATAGACAGCTGTTCCTTACAGAATCCCAACTAATAAATGTAGAAGGAATGAGCCCTGTCTGGTGTGGCTCAGTTGGGGCATATCACCCTGCAGAGCGAAACGCTGCAGTTTGGATTCCCCATCAGGGCACACACCTGGGTTGCAGGCTGGGTCCCAGTTGGGGTGCATGCAGGAAGCGACCAATCAATGTCTCTCTCACACACTGAGGTTACTCTCCCTTCCTCCCTCCCTTACCCTCTAGAAATAAATTAATAAAATCTTTAAAAAATAAAAAATAAATGTAGAAGAAATGAGGGAAATAGGAAATCATCATTAGGTAAGCACCATATTAAAAAATAAAATCTGTGGGTTAAAAAGTTGGAGAGAAACAAGTCTCAATGTAGCCCCCTCTAAAATATTTACTGATTACAAAAGGAAAGACAGTAACTTTTCAGTGAAGACACCCAGCAGTCACCACTATAACCAGGTGGATCGAGGTTAACGTCAATAACAAGATACATCGACATCACGAATCCTCAGCATGATGCACTGAACAGGACACAACAGCACTTCTGCAATATTACTGCCCATCGATGAGAAACCACCAAACAAATCCAAACTGAGGGATACTCTATAAAGTAACTGACCAAAACCCACCAAACATGTCAAAGGCAGGAAAGACAAGGATAAATAAAGGAACTGTCAAGGGTTGTAGGACACTAAGAATACATAACACTAAATTAACAATGTGGGATTGTGAACAGAAAAAAGACAATGAAAACCTGGGGAAATATCAATAAGGGTTATAGTTCATAATAATGTTAATTTCCTGGCTTTGATCATTGTATTCTGTGCATGTAAAATGTTAGCATTAAGAGAAGTTGGAAGAAGGATATAAAGAAAGCCTCTGTACTAACTTCACAACTTTCCTAAGTCTAAAGTTACTTCAAAATAAAGATATGCTTTTTTAAATGTATCGACAAAATATTCAGTAAGGTTGGAAAGAGCACAATTATCCCTGATGACTGAAACACTGAAAGAGCAGGCCCAAGGACACCAGGATGAGTGCCAGTATCACAGTACAGTAGAACGGGGAACTGAATCTAGACCCTGAGACACATTAGAAGTAGCCTGTGTGAATAAAGCCCTGAAATTACCTAAGATCAGAATACACCAAAATATTCTTCATAATTAGATTTTGTAGCAATGTGGATTAAATAAAGCTCTTTCTTTCAAATAAAAGGTGGAAGTGCATCCATTGTTAATACAACCAGAATGATTTATGCAACACTGATGTAACCTGGCAGCCAAGGAGAGTGGACTGGAATGCACATGCGTGAACAATGATGACTTCACTGTACTAGTCAGTGGTGGCGGTAGACACTGTTGAGTGAGCATGTGTACTGTGTGGTCATCGCATTCAAAATGACTGAGCAAGTAGAACAATGAATCCTCATCAAATTTTGCGTTAAGCTTGAACATCCCCCTGAGGAAACTATTCGGATGATTCAGAAGACTGTAGGGGGCAATCCAATGAGTGCAGCACAAACAAAAGTGTGGCATAAACGCTTCAAAGATGGTTGAGAATCTGTGGAAAGTGATCCACGTTCTGGAAAGCCTGCAACAGCAGGACACCTGAGAATGTTGAACATGTGTGGGCTGCAGTCAACAAAGATGAGTGACTGACAGTGTGAGAACTAGAAGCTGATCTGGGGATCGCAAAAACAACTGTGTCTGAGATTTTGATGCAGAATCTTGGCAAGAAACATGTGTGGCAAAATTCGTTCCACAGCTTCTGCTACCCAAGCAGAAGGAACAACATACTGCAGTTGCTAACGACTTGATTCAAACTGCTACCACTGAACCAGGTTTCCTCAAGAAGGTCATAACCAAAGATGAATCATGGGTCTACAACTATGATCCAGAAACTAAGGCCCAGTCATCCCGATGAAAGTCACCTGGTTATCCACGCCCCAAGAAGATGTGGCAAAGTCACAGCAAGGTCGAGACCATGTTAACTGTGTTTTGATTGGAAAGATGCTGTCCATCAAAAGTACGCCCCTCCAAACCACTATGGAGGACACATGGACATAACCAAGGGGGAGGGTGGAAACGGGGGAGGGGGGTGGGATTGGCTGGGGTGGGGGGAGAGTGATGGGGAGAAAATTCAAACTGTAATTGAACAACAATAAAGTAATTTAAAAAAAAAAAAAAAAGTACGCCCCTCCAGATCAAACAATTAATAAGGATATCACCTCAATGTTCTTCATTGGTTGAGAGATGCAATACAACAAAAAGAGCCACAGCTATGGGCAACTGGTGATTGGCAGCTTCATCACAACAACGTGACTGCTCATGCATCATGTCTTGTGCAGTGTTTTTGCTGTAACATCAAATCAGCCAGGTGACTCAGCCTCCCTACAGCCCAGATTGGCACCCTGCAACTTCTGGCTCTTCCCAAAACTAAAGTCGCCTTTGAAAGGAAGAGATTTCAGACCTTCATCGACGAGATTCAGGAAAATAAGATGGGGCAGGTAATGGCAACTACAAGAACTGGGTGAGGTTCCAACTGGGTGAGGTGCCTACTTTGAAGGGGACTGAGGCATCACAATCCTGTGTGCAATGTTTCTTGTACCTTCTTAAATAAATGTCTCTATTCTTCATATTGTGTGGTTGGATACTTCCTGGACAGGCCTCAAGCTTTAACCTATTTACTATCTAGTCTTTTACAAAAAAAGTTTGCTGGCATCAGATTTCACGTGAAAAAAGAAAATACATGAAACAAGAAAAATATCTTGTTAATATAATTGTGCTGACTACACTTTGAAGTGACATTTTGGATATTTTAAGTGAAATAAAAAATATTTATTAAAATTGATTTCACCTGTTTCCCCTTACTTTTTGTGCGCCTGCTGAATTTTAAATTACTTACATGGTACACATATTTCTACTGGACAGCACTGGTCCAGACAGAAAATCTTACTGAAGCTAACAAATGTTGTTCCTATTGGATGAACTTAAACATAACTTACCATCCAACCTGGGACCCTGCTGAGTGACACAGGTGCTATCAGTACATTAAGGGCACAGAACCAGAACACGCGGACACTTTATAAAATATACGCATAAGCAGATACAAATTTGCCACAAGTCTTCTATGAACAGCACCCTTCTCCAATGTTTCCTGTACGTACTCAGGTTCTCTGGGTTCATCACACTCTTCTCCTACTTTTCTTCTCATGCATCCTACTCCCACATTTTCAACTCACCCCACCCACACAACAAAAAGGAGCTCCCATGCCGTAGAAGTACAGAGAAATGTCGCTCCCTTCCCTCCACATGTAGTGCACAGAATCAGAAATTAGGGAGCACCTGTGTTCATTATAAGGACTCAGCATCTTAAACTGAGGAACACATGTACTTTGGTGCCTTGCTTTGTATTTAAACCTCAGTAAACTTCTCTGACTTGAAGCTTGGCGATGGTAATGTTTCATTAATGCTTCCAATTTGAGAAAAATACTGTATCTCCAATTCAAAAATAAGCCATTAGAAAAATGACTGAGATTTTTTAAATTATTATCTTTCAAGAAACAATCTTATAAAATATCGCTAGAGGGAGCTGTGACCTCACAAATAAAAGTTTCTCAGCGCCTTCAGTGATTTACGCAGCCTAGCTCGTTGGTGCTAAACTGAGTGTAATGCTGAACCCACAGCTGCGTTCTTGCTTCCTTACACTCAGTGCACTGTGAACATTACACTCATAACTCAGGTAGTAAGTTCCAGCGGCAGCCATGTGTCTTCTAATGCCCGTGTCCAATAGGTGTCCACAAAAATCAGAAATGGAGGATGACAATTTGATTTTTGTTTTTGTTGGGGAGGACCTGTGTCAGTGGAGGAATGGATGGGAGAGGAAATGCCAGGCTGCTATTTACCTGGGCCCAAAATGTTACTGCATCTTCCACATGACTTCCAACCACATCTTCAACTAAAACCAAATCACAATGCAAAGAAAATTAGAAATTCATCAAGATCAGTTAGCTTTTACATCCAAAACTAACTTTTAGTGTCAGTACCTTTATTGGCAGGTGCATCTTCATCCATTTGGACAATTTCTGAAAAACTAAAACAATGCAATGCCTTTAAATTAGGTTTTAATAATATGTCCATTACCAGTGAATAAAGACTAAACCTAATGTTCAATTTCGTACAAGTATGATTTGCCCTAGTTATCAAAATTAAAACTCTATATTAAAGACGTCAAAAATATTCATTCAACAATTAATTATTTTATTTGCTTTTAGTATATAGTATTTTGCAATTCATCATATACAAATGCTGTCTTTGAAATTATCTCTTTAGCCGAACTTTTACAAATGTTCACCAAGTGGATAATTCAAGCATATTTCGATGAGTTACATAAAGCGATACTTCATAAAAACGCATATATTCTTTTAAAATAATTGATGCCCTGCCCTGGCCGGTGTGGCTCAGCTGGTTGGAGCATCATCCCGGCACATCATGCCCAGGTTGCAGGTTCAGTCCCTGGTGGGGCAAGTATGACCACTGACCCATGTTTCTCTCTCACGTCCATGTTACCTCTCCCTCTGCCTCTCTCTCTGCCTCCTTCCCCTCTTTCTAAAAGAAAAATCAATAAGCTTCTCCTCAGGTGAGGATTTTTAAAAAATTAAAATAATTGATGCCCTCCCAAACCAAGAGTAGAACTTCCATAAATTAAACAAAAAGAAACACTACAAATATATGTAGCAATAGAACAAATGCTTCAGACTGGTCATCAATTTTATGGAAAAGGCACAGTGATTTTTGCTTTTGAAAATACCCTGCAATTAAAGACTTGCAAAAAGAATCAAATTTTGCCCATTACTTCTAAAATAATTTTCATTACATAATATACTTTCCCAACTGCAACACATTTCAAAATAAACGCCTATTAGCTTATAATTGTATTCTTAATACACTAGGATATTACACTTCACGTGCATAGATGTTAGTTCTTTGAAGGAAAATGAAAACACAGATTTAGGAACAAGTTATCTAAGAGCATCACTATACCAAAGTTTAAAACTCTCTCTGAACTAGGCGGAGAAAAATATTAACTCTGTGTCACAGGAGGGAAAAAAAAGGTCATAAAAAGTTTTTAAACTTTATTCTTTTGTTAGTTTAAAAAAAATTGCCATACACTAAACAGCATCAAAACATCTTCAAAACAAGGATTCTTTCTCCAATATTGATCAAAAAGTACTTTTTAGATGGAGCAAAAATGTTACAAAACCAAGTTGCAATCAGTTTAAGGAGGACCTTGGCTTAAATTTGGTTGAAAAAGGAGGAGGAGGAGGGCAGAGGAAGAAGAAGAAAGAAGAGAGAGACAGAGGGAAAAGGAGAGGAGAGGGAAAGAGAAAAAGAAAATGTTCACTTTGGAAATCCCACCGGACACTCTACGAAGCTATTTCTGGAACAGTCACGCTTTAAAACCGTTATTTTAAAGGGGAGCAAAAGGACTCTTCTGCGATGACTAGGCAGAGCTCAGGCTGCACCCCCTTCCTGCAGACTGGCTCAGCAAACGGCCCTTCCCGACCTCCGAGTCCCGGCAAGGACTTGGGAGGGGTCGTCCAGGTCTCAACCTGACGACTACTTCCAGAGATTTCGAAGTTTTGGTAGCACAGAGGGGAGAATGCCACCCGTTTTCACCGAGAGCCCTCAGGCCCGAGTCATCTGCAGGCCAGCCTCGCCACTTGGCCCCGAACTTCGAAATGAGGGGCCTGTCACCCCCGAAAAGTGGCCCGGCGGCTCGGAGGCGAAGGCAGGCCAGGGCAGGCTCGCCATCCCGGGAGACCCACCCGGTAACCAGGGTAAAACCGTGGCCCTGGAAGTGGCCCCCATCGCACCCGCCAGAAGGACTACTGCTGACCTCACACTTTCCGCCACAGAATCCCTAGGAAAGTGTCCCCAGCCCCACATGCTGAGCCCTTGGCCCTCTGCCCGCCACCACTGCTCACCGTCGGCCAGCCGTCGCGCAGGCGCAGACACTTACCCCGCGAGCCTCGGCCGCTGGGACTCCACGCGGCCCTTGCGGGCACCGCCGGGGGCCATCATCGCGATCAGGTAGGCCGCCGCCGGGCTCACGTGGCCGCCGAGGCCTGGGGCCTGCGCGGTGGGCGGGGCCACGCACGTGGACGGCGGCGCGCACGGGTTGAGCGCGTGCGGGGGAGCCGTCCCACACCAGCTCGTAAGGCCGGGTTCCTAGCTCAAGGCTTGGAAGTGATGTAAGGTAGTGGCGTGAATTTCATGCTGTTTCCTAGTGTGTTCACGCTGATTCAAATTTTAAAACGGCAAAATTAGACGAATCCCAACATTCGTTTTTACAAGATGGGAAGGAGGAAATGACGTTGGTAAATGAAAATGTGGCCCAGCCCCTCTCCCCCCCACCATCTCTCTCTCTCTCTCTCTCTCTCTCTCTCTCTCTCTCTCTCTCTCTCTCTCTCTCGTTGCAGCTTCTTTTCACGGGGGCTGTCGTGGGGAGGGGGACCATGGGCATGGGGTTTAATACAGCTTAGGTGTCTGGTTATATGTAGGTAATACAATTTGTGGCAAACTTTGGACAACAGTTAAAATGATCTCCATTAATTTAGCACCTTGTTTGAGATATGATAAACGGCAGGTAATGAATGTGCACAATTTAATTAGAGCGGGCATAATGTACACTGTTGAAATCGTCCTCGCAATCAAGAGATCATTTCCTTTACCTCCCAAAAGTTTCCTCATGCACTTTAGCTCTCCCACCTACCCCAAGTGACAGGTTCTGCTTTCTGTCACCATACATTAGTTTGCATTTTCTAGAATCCGATTGTCACGTCCGGTCCTGCCAGACCAGGTGTTGTGGAATGCTTGTCCTATATCCCCGGACAAGTGATGAACAAATTCACACAGACTAAAGAAATCCAGTGAAGAAAAAGGGATGTGAGCCACTGTCTAAATGAGAGAGTGCTAGGGCTTGCATGGCCACCCTGCATGGCCGCTCTCGGATACCTCTCCTGAACAGGCTTTTATTGACACTCTAGGTACATTACACCCAGGATGGTTTCATTAACTATGCACAGGTTAGCTTTAAGTGGTTACCATAACAAAAGAAAGAATGTTGCAAATCCCTTCAAGATAAAGGTCATTTGCAAATACAAAGGGAAAAGAGGTTGAACTGGTTACACCCAAACTTGAGAGGTTTAGCATAGATTTTAGGAAGTTACTTTAAATATGTGCAGTAAATATTTGTTTCCTCAATTCAAGGTGAGGGAGTTTTTAGCAAAAGCAAGTCTCCAAGCGGCCTAGGTACAATGCAGTCCTGATTCCCCACTGGAGACCTATTCGCGGATGTTCTCTGCACACCACGAGCGTCTGCGTTCAGAACCAGAGCTGAGCCACTAGATCACATCACACACGGATAGGTTCCCTATATTCGATATTAATGAAACCTTACAGTATGTATGTTTTGTATGGTTTCTTTTGTCCAGCATAATTTTGAGATTCATCTAGTATGTTATATGTATCAAGTTTGTTGCTTATTCATTGCTAAGTACTATTCCATTGCATGATCATAATACAATTTATCTACTTTCTCAGAGACATTTGGATGGTTTCCAGTTTGGGATGGTTTCAAATAAAGCTGCTACGGACGATCAGATGCAGGTTTTTGTAAGGGCACATGCTTTCATTTCTGTTGGGTTAATACGTGGAAGTAGAATGGTAGGGTCATATAGCTAGTTGTGTGTGTTTAACTTTCCAAGAAACTGCTAGCCTGTTTTACAAAGTAGTTTTACTGTTTTATATTCCCACCAGCAGTGTTCTAATTGCTCTATATCCTCACAATCATTTTGTATATATGGTCAGTGTTTTTAAGTTTAGACATTTGTGCTTTTAATTGAATCTTTCTGTTGACTAAAAATACTGAGCATCTTTTTTGGTTTAGTTTCTACCTATATAGCCTCTTAGGTGAAGTGTCTGTTCAGACTTTTTCCCATTTTTTGTTTTCTCGTTGAGTTTTACGATTCTTTATATACCGTGACTACAAGTCCTTCAGATTTGCAAATATTTTCTCCCAGTTACTGACTTGTCTTTTCATTCTCTAAAAGAAGAGTATTTCAAAGAGCCTTTCTTGATTTTGATGAAGCCCAATGTACCAGTTTTGTTTTTTATGGATCATGCTTTTTGTCTCATATCTAAGAAGTCTCTGGCTAACCCAGACTACAAAAGGCTTCTCCTACACTTTCTTCTAGAAGTTTTACATGCTTAGACTTTACAGTTAGACTTAAAATCCTTTTTGAGTTTGGCTTTTGTATAAGATGCAATGCAAAGCATTTTTTACACATGAATATTCATGTCACTCTCTTCTCTCAAGCCTTATTTCCACACCCTGATCTAACACCCTCAAAATCTACCCCCAGACCTATTTCCTGCCAATACATCTTAACCAGAACCTGCAATTCATTCAGATTGTAACCTACCCTCCTATAGGAAGGGCTGAATTTCCCTTCTTAGGTTATGATGAGACCTAAAGCCAGTTATCAGTTTGAAGTGGTTGACAGGGTGGGCATTGAGGAAGACAAGCGTCACCTTACAGTGCACATGCCTTAGATAAAGCCTTTGTGGGATCGCTAGCCAAGCGCAGGCCGCTCTCCTCTGGCAAAATGGAGGAGGCGGCTTCTGCCAGTTCAAAAGTTCAAGAACACCTGAGGGTTCAAGATCAGGCTCACAAAGACAAATGTCCCCATCCCATGATTCAGGGCTCCAGTCTTATCCTGCCAGCATGCTGACCGTTCGGAAGGACATGATGGAGACTATGCATTCAGATTCCTTTGCACCCAAGCCACTTTACTATTAGCTTTGGGCTGGTTGTCAGCACAGATGGCCTGCCTCTGTGCTGTGGAGGCACTCTGGCATTGACAGCACGCCTTGGCTTAAGCAGCTGACATGAACCTTTATCATTTTCTGTTTGGGGTTTCTAAGGCAGTTAGCAATAGCTAACCAACACCTCCATCTTTATCATTTCCATTAGTCCCATTCTTCTGTAATGCCACAGCTACTGTATAGACTAACATGCCACCTTCTACCTGCACTGCACGCAAATCCACTACAGCAGGGGTGTCAAACTCATTTTCACCGGGGGCCACATCAGCTTCATGGTTGCCTTCAAAGGGCCAAAAGTAATTTCAACTCCTTAACAGTTAAAGAGTAGTTACAATTATACAGTCCTAAAATTACATTTGGCCCTTTGGAGGCAACCGCAAGGCTGATGTGGCCCCCAGTGAAAATGAGTTTGACACCCCTGCACTAGTAACTGTGACACTACATCCCAGGAGCTAATCACTACCCCACTTACCAACAGCTATGGGGTCTTTATTGTCATCTGTCTAGTGAACAATCCAATCACAGAATCCCATCCTGAAGTTTTCCTTTCTAAGTGTATTCCTGGCACCCATCTTAGCTGGGTTTACCACCCTTTTCCCAACCCCCCCAAACCAAAAGCAAAGCCTAAGACAGTGTTTACATATAGGTAATTTATTTGGGAAGTGATCTTAGAGAACCTGTTTGTACACACAGACCCAAGGAAAAGGCCCCAAGCCTGAAAACCTATAACACCTCCATAAACAGCAGGCAGGGAAGGACCGAAGAAAGAGGCAGGCCACTCCAGTCTGGCAATTAACAGTTTATTAAGGGAAACTTACCTATGAAGGTGTCTTGCACAACTGCAAAACGAAGCAGAGATCCTCCGTGCTGCTTGGCAGGCACCAAAGAGTTACATAGAAAAGGGCAGCATGGCAGAGGGTCCTGGTATGTGATCGGTCCCAGGTGCAAGAACAATGTCCAAGTCAGGAAAACAGCCTATCCCAGGAACCAGCACGCCATGAGACACCAGAGAGGTACTGGTTTAGGTAAGAAAAGCTTCCATTAAGATCAGACAGTCTCTGAGAGGGTTTACGAGAAGCAGTCTCGGTCCTGGCCCTGGCCCAGGCCCAGCCTGTGGGTCCAGCAGCAGTCACACCATGGAAGTCTCTCCTCCACAGAACCACAGGGAGGGGATCAGGGAGTGGAAAAGGGAAAAAGAGGAAGCCACAGTAAGGACAGATGATGAAGTTGGCCACTCTTTTGGGTGACTGAGGAAATTTGTGAAAGGCATCTCAGGAGAGAGAAGAGGAAGTATATTGGCTTCCACCTCCCATTAGTCAAGGGTGGTCCCAAGGTCATTAAGGCCCCACATTTTTTATTCATGTATGATGCAGAGGGGTTCCAGTGGGCATCCCAAGCCACAATGTCCCAGGAGATTAATGACACAGTCCCAATGCAAAGTGCCTTCAAACAGCTTCCACGTGAGGCTGTCAAATGCCTGCTTGGACTTCGCAGCAGTACTGGAGCATGAGGCGGGGCCAGGAGGATTTCAGGTGGTACACAAGAGGTGTTCATACAGCTAGCCACATGCAAGGCACAGTTAACAAAACACCTTAAAAATCTGTGGACACCACTAGAAAATAATTATACAATTTTA
>VMDR010029833.1:0-12592 GCA_007922815.1 Macrotus californicus
TACTCTATAATAAGAATTTTGTCAATTTCCACTACTACCTCTAGAAAACTGCACTTGGCTTCATTTGAGAAAAATTTGTTTTCAAGTTTATTAACAGGCTCTATTTTTGTAAGAATCTGAACTCTCCTAGACAACATATTGCATCATAGAGAAATGCAACATGTTAGGACAGAAATAGGGAAGCTCTACAAAAAATAATGAAAGATTAGGGATTCTTTAACTGTTTAACCATAGAGGAATGATGAAATGAATTATGGGACATCACCCCAATGAAATATTTTGCAGGTATCTATGTCTGTGAGAATTTTATAGTAATATAGGAAAAATCTGACATGTTCACTGAAATAGTTTTGTTGAACTCATGAGCACACACATGAAGCCAGACCTATGTATCTTGTGACTGACATACAGGGGTGGGCAAAAATAGGTTTATAGTTGAAAATATGTGAGACCAAGTTGATTCCTGTATTATTATTATAATCATAACCTGACAGCCTGTATATCTTTTTCATACAACTATAAACCTACTTTTGAGCACCCATGTATATTAGTATTCAAAATGCGACTTTTGTGTGCATCAGGACAACTGAGATGCCTTTTGGATGTGAAATTAAGCTACTGAATAAGAAAAAGTTAGAAAGTAATAAAGCAACAATGAATCCACTGTCATAACTGACTGTGTAATAAAATTGAGTTTCTCAAACTGAGAATTGTACTAAGTTGTCTCAGGGGTTTATGAGTTCTCTGAGAATTTACAAATTTTACTTTTTCATTTTAAATGGAAGCCTTAAAAGTAACTTTGACAGGATTAAAGGCAAAACTACCCTTTTTCAGTGGTAATTATCATGTGCAACATATTTTAATAGAAGAATGCTTTGTTTCCTAAATCAGTGTTTTTCAAACTCGTGAACCTTGGAATTATTAAGGATTGATAAGAAAATTTCTAAATACTCCATGAGGCTGTAAGGCCCCAATGTTCCCGATGGTAGGGACCATGTAAGTTGGTTAAATAGTGGATAATTTCTCAGACCTCTTTCCTAAAGAATCAGCACTCTCATTAGGGACCACGAGACAGAAAACTTAAGAATTACTCCAGTAATTTTTCTCATCAAGACATTTTGGCAAATCCTGAGTTCCCAGAACTTGTCTCCCAAGTCTAAAGCTCAGAGGAGTTGAAGTTCTCCCGAAAGGGCAGAGGCAAGAAGAGAGATACGTGTTTGCCTCCAAAGCCCCTAATATTTTATTACACCGAAGAGAACCCCGCATCCAACCACCTCCAAAGCCCATCCAGTGCCATAGCTATCAGCCAAGTTCAGTTAAGTCCGTCATGCAGCACCACACTGGTGATTTACATTATTGTGAAATCCAGGCTGCTTGTAGAATTGCAACTGCAATTCTAATGTGGCTTTTCTTCATCCAGATGGAAGTGCCCTGCCTCTGCATAGGAAAAGGAGTTAAAGATGCTGTTAATAAACTGAACTACTTGAATTTTAGGCCGCAAAAATTTATGCAGACAGCAGAGAACATATTTGAATTTGATACCGCTTTAACAAAATTAGAGGACGTTTCACTCTAATGTGAAACGGAGCCCTTTGGCACGAATCAAAACAAAGGAATAATTTCCTTTTTTAATTGATGCTAATTCACTCTGAAACCAGGCTTCTGAGTCTCTGCACAAAACTTTTAATAGTCCTAAGGAAATATATCATGAAATGAATCTGTTTTAAAAGTCACAGGGACATGCTGGCTTATTTACTGTTGGCCCTCAAGTTTCCTGATCAACAGTCTAAAGGCCACAGGAGCTCATTAATCCCCAGTGATTACTTTTAAACAGACTGCAAATTTCAGTATCCAGTGGAAATTTAAAGGCAAAAGCATGAAAATGTTAGAAAACGACTCACCTTGTGTGTGTTACCTGGCCAAGTCAAGGAATATAGGAGTTCCCTGTAGCGCAGGAGCTCCAAACCCAAACCAGGGAGCTGCTTACGTGTTCCTGATATTCCAAAAAAACCACCCTGGGGACCAGCAGATGTGGGACTCACATCACAGGGCAGTGCACTGACGGCAGTGGCGGGTCGGAGTGAGAGAGACCGTGGTGCCTCCTCCAGTCTGAGGCTCGCTATAAGGGTCCCAGACAAAGGAGACACATTTCCTATGTGTGACTCTAAACTACATTCTTCAATGTGTTAAAGGGTCAAGAAGCAGTTACAGAACAAGAAGCCGCTCAGAAAGGAGATAAGGAAGGAGTCACAATCCGCTCCTAAAACAATACGCATTCCTTCCGGCCAGTGGCCCTCTGACCGGCCTTCAGGCATGGGATGGGGAAGGGCCATGCCCATGTACCCCACACTCCGCCACCTTATAGTCACTCAGGCAGGGGAGGACAGTGTACTGCCCACTCCTACGTCCAGGCTCTTCCCCAGCAGGGTGATCTCAAATTGCGACCTTCCTTTTGCCTCCCACACTCCAGATACATTCACAGCCTTTGTTTTGTTTCTCAAAGCTGAATCCTTCTTACCCTTCAGATCCCAACCCCAACGTTAGATGCGTAGATAGTCTTCTCTGATAATCTTATGTAAAATAGCAACTTCTGTTCACTTTCCATCACAACACTATTACTTTACTTTAAAGAACAGTGGTTTTGATTGCCCTGTTTACATTGGGCCCTCACGTAATTGTCCCTGGTTCACAGAGGTGCTAGATAGAAAATGAGTGGATAAATGAGAGAATAAATTAGTAAACATATCCTATAAAGTACACATCCAGGGTCATATCCAGTATTCAGCTAAACATTAGAGACTCAAAGTTGGATGAGACATGGTCAACTCATGGCACTGACTGGACCGGAAGAAGGTTAGCCAAACTTAAATTCAAGGCTTGTGTTTTAGAAAGCTCATTGTGGATGGATAAAGTGTGAAAATGGAGTGGAAAAGGGCTGGACTAGAGGTGGGCTGCATATTTTTGGAGGCCATTGCAGTAAAGCAAGGAATTATGAGGCTCTAAAGCAAGGCAGTGATATAGGGGAAGAAGAAGGGACTGATTTCGATGTTAAGGTTGGTGAATTAACTGGTTGTCAGAGGTGAGGAAGATGTTGGAGTTTTGACCTTGGAATACAGGCTAAGGTAGCTACATAAATAAAGGGAGCATTCACTGAGAATGGCCGTGGTGTTGTGAAAACGTAGAAGGAGGAAAGATATGTGTTAAGACTCTAACACATTAAGTGTGACCTGTCCGATATATGTGCTTTTCCCACACCACCAAGCAATTAACTCAGTTCTCTGCAGACACTCAAGTGGCTCATAAGTGTAACTCCATGCTGATGCTGTCTACCTGGAGTTAGCCATCAAATCCCACCAGTTAAGGGCTCAGTCCCACAAGACTGACCACTTCTCCCCCTTCAAGCTCAGACACCAATCCAGGTCCAAGTTGTCACCTGTGCTCTGACCACCTGGCTGTAAATAAGAGGTTCCCATGTCCTCTCCACAGGTCACACTGCTTTGCTAGAGCAGTGTACAGAACTGAGAGAAACATTTACTTACTGGGTCAGCAGTTTATTATCAAGGTTTTTACAAGGATATAGATGGACAGCCAGATGGAAGAGATGCACAGGGCAAAGTATAGGGAACAGGTGCGGAGATTCCGTGTCCTCCCAGAGCACCACTTTCCGCAAATCTCCACCTGCTCACCAGCCTGGAAACTCTCCACAGCTCGTCTTTGTGGGTTTTTATGGAAGGCTCATTTCTCAGGCACGATTGATTAAACCATTGGCCAGTCATGACTGAACTCAATCTCCAGCCCCTCCACCTTCCTGGAAAGTCTAATCACATAGTTAGTCCCTGGCAGCCAGTCCCCATCCTTAGGTACCTAGGGCCTTTCCAGAGGTTGACTCATTAACATAACAAAAGACACCTGTGTTGCTCTTATCACTTGGAAATCCCAGTGGTTTAGAAGCTCTGTGCCAGGCATGGGGACTAAAACCAAATAATAAATTTCTTCTTACAAATCACAATATCACAGCTGTCTATTAGATACCGAAGTGGAGATGTTCAGGGGGCATTTCAACCTTCCATCTGAGTATTCAGACAGAGATAGTGGTTAAAAGTTTAAAATGAGCATCCTTGGCACATACATATATAGTACTGGAAACCAGAGGAAGAAGGGAAGTAAGCCGAAGAGCATTAGGAGAATGAAAAGACACAAAGGTCAAGGACAAAACCTGAAAGTGTACCTGCACATTGGCACTGATAGAAACACACACAAACTCATGCCGGAGAGGGTGGCAGGGTTAGCATTCATTAAAGGAATAAAAAATTTCCATTGCGCCTCGAGAAAGCTGTTTGCCCATAACAGCATAATTATAAAGTAAAACAGTCTCCTTGGCAAAGCCAAGCGCTAAATGGAAGGCTTGGAATAAAGCCAGAAACTACTACCTTCTGAACAGGGTGGATACCGATACATCATAGCCCTTCCTAACTGTTACCCTTTAAGGAAACAAAACAAAACAAATAAAAGCTGACCTTTACCAAAAATGTGAAATTCTTCCCTCAGAACTGAAAAGTCAGAAAAGTCAGAACTGTCAATATAATGTGGTGGGCTAGAAAAATAGAAACTGAGACAAGTTTCAATCTGTCTGCTCAGGTACATCTGCTGCCCTCCTCTCAAAGGGTCTTTTTTTCTGTGAGTACCTACCCTGGAGCTATGACAGCTGCAGTGTTTAGCAAGTGTCGGCTAAGGTTTAGGCCCCAAGGTTCAAGCATTCTAATGTGAAGGCCTTTGTCTCACCACCCCCTCCATGCTCCTCTGTTGTGTATCACCACATAAGAGGTACGTGGTGAGGTATGGATGTTTATAATGCTGGTTAGAAACGAAACCTAGAAATATTTCTTAAAGGGTAAATGCGAATAAGAGCAAACATTTACACATCAAAAATTTCAAAGCAGGAGGCTGTTTTAATTTATATAGGCCTACACATTTGAAGATGTTTTATTTTAGTGTATATAGTTTAACGCAGACTTTTTAACTTTCATACAACTTAGTTTTGCATATTCTCTATTCTCTCATCTCTTTGTTCTAATCACGTTAAGTCAGTTAATGAACAATTAACTAGCCCCGTGTTCCACGGTGGGATTCTAGCTCTGCACTAGACCGTGTGTCTGACCACACACGATGCATGGTCAAGTTCATGTAGTCAGGCTCCAGCTACATTTCTGTGCTACTTCACTCCATTATGATTGATTTTGGCAGGTCCCTGATTAGGCCTCTCACTTAGTCCACCTTCTCACAAGAGCCTTATCCTGCCCTGGTTCATCTGGCTCCATGGATTCAGTGCTGACCTGCCATCTGAAAGGTCACCGGTTCAACTTCCCGTCAGGGCACTTGCCTGGGTTGTGGGCAGGGTCCTCAGCTGGGGACGTGTGAGAGGCAACCGATCAATGTATTGCTCCCTCTCTTTATCCCTCACTTCCCCTCTCTCTAAAAAAATTAATAAATAAATAAAATCCTTTTAAAAAGAGCCTTATCCTAATACAGGATATTAGCCCACCTGCCCCATCCACCCCTAAAAGCAGGCAAACCCCTAAATCTATTGGTTGTTCTGGTTCTACAGCTAGTTCTGCTTAGCATTTAGCAGCTCCTTCAACATGAGTTTTTCATCATTACCTCTAGCTCCAGAGAAGAGAAAGTAGCATTTGAACTAGGACTTGAAAGGATGAAAAGTATTTGGATTCATTTCCAGCTGAGGAAAGAACATGAGGAAACTCATGCAGATCTGCCCCGATGAGGCAGATGAGTTACGTGAGTAATTTTTAAACAGTACCAGTGCCTGGGGGCCCGCCAGCAATGGGTCCAATAAAGACCCTCTAACTGGAGCTGAGAGCATGATTTTCATTGACTACCGCACAACAGTACACAATAACGGCTCCTTTTTATTGGGCAATATCTGCTTGGAAGCATGCGCTGGACTTCGTCTATGATAACCTCATTTAACCCACAGGACTCAACAAAGTGAGTGCTGTCATCAACACCACTCTGTGGAAGAGGACACTAACACTTAAGAGCCCTGAAATTTGAATCCAGCTTTTCCTTACCCCAGAGCACCTGCTTGTGCATTGAATTGCTTGGACAAGCCATGACACCTCCTGGCACCTTGGGAATCTAAGCCCTATTTCTCACATTGCTTCCGTGGGAAAATAGGTTATAACTTCCAAAAAAAATTAACTTTCAAATGAACTTCTGGAACACGGCATATTTATAGCTACATGGAACTGTCTATGCAATTTAAAATGCTCTTTCCTCATGCAAGATGACATTTCCTATAGAAACAGCAAAATTGCAAGATATGGGAAGTTACAAGAGAGAACATGTGTCCTTGTTGAACATATTTTCTAATTCTAACCTGTTTGAAAAATGTTTTCTTTTTCATTAATTCATATTTCTCCAAATTTATTTTGACTGGTGACATTGTCAATGAAGTAAACTAGCCCAAAAGACTGTTACCTGTATGACCTTATTGTTCACCTTAATTACCATTCACACCCAAGTTTGGAGTCTGAATTTCTTTTTTAATTAAATGTATCGGGGTGATGATGGTTAATAAGATTATATAGGTTTCCAGTGTACATTTCAAAGTCAAATCTTTCATTACCATTATTTGACCCCTTTTCAATTTCTAATAACCTTTTACTTTGAAAGCATTTGCCTTTTAAATTTTTGTTTTACAAACTTTTCTCCTTTTGATTAAAGCATGAGTGAGTCTCTTCCATCCAAAAACCACACACACACACACACACACACACACACACACGTCACACATACACACACACATATCACACACACACAGTATTTCCATAAGCAGTCAGAGTTTGCCCACCCAGCACGTATAGACTGAGGTCCTCCTACAAGCCGGACGCTGTGTTAACTACTGGGGTCGAGGGCTGGATGCGATGCAGGGATCTGCGCCATCCATACGTGCCTCCATAGGATCAGCTGTTCGCTTTAAGTTCAGACGGTCTCCTCAACGAGACAACTGACTCCTTAGGCACAAATCTTTCTTGGACACAGCTACACTCCTTAAAATATGACAGACTTCGTGCTATCTTCCTCTGGTGTTTTACAGCGATTGGTTTAAATACACCACCCTAAAGAGTAAATGGTTGGCAGAATTAAACATTGTGAACACCAACTACTTTGAAAACAGTATTGCCAGGGTTGTTGTCAAAAGAATTAGTCAAGCCCAGACCTACAGCTTTCAAAGGGAAAAACACACAAATCCAATGTTGTTCCTTAAATTATTATCAGTACAGCATTTTGTTTTTAATTATCTGCCACTTGTATAAGAGCTTTAGTGAAACTTTAATTGTAGTTTTTTATGGGGGCTATTTCTCTAGCAAATCAGTATTCCATCACTACTTATTTACAAGTAAGTACTCAAAATAAGTACTAAATTTTGAGATGTGTACACTAATAAAATCAAAGGGATTCTAATTTTTTACTCAGAACACTCATAACTTTGTGAAAGTTTCCACCAGACTGAGTCCTCACTGCAGCAGTGAGAAGGAGGAATCGACTTCTATATTGTTAAATAAGTGTAACATTTACTTCTAGAATATTTCAGATTGCATTTATTGATACCTGACAGAGTTTTTAGTCATTGATAACTGAAATGTAAACACAATTTTAATTTAAATTCGGAGCTCCAAGTGGTTTTTAATATTAATGTAAACTCTCTGCCTTGCTGATTTACTGCAGAAGGACATCACTCAAGTAACTTAAAGGACCTAAGCTTTTGATACATGTGGAAGTTGTGGTGAAAAACAGGGCAGAGCTGAGCTCACTGCACATGCAGGGGAAGGAGAGCAAGCCCTAGACTTCAAACTGGGAAGCACTGTGGCCAAGATGGCGGAAAATGGAGTAAGGCTACCTATGGTCAGATAATGCCATTGTTATGTACTAGCTCTGTGACCACAGACACCATCTTCAAAATGAGCGTGGTAAATAAGGAGAGAAAACTGCAGCAAGGCACTCAGCTTGGTGCCTGGCAAAAATCCACGCTCAGTACAAACAACCTACCCCAAAATAAACTGACGTCATGGACAACATGCTACACACCTTGAATGCATTATCCCATGTATTCACCAAAACACTAAAACGTCGGTCCTATGATTACCCTCATCTTATAGGTGGCTGATAATATGTTAGAGAGAGAGGAAGGA
Organism: Macrotus californicus; assembly: GCA_007922815.1. NCBI lineage: Eukaryota > Metazoa > Chordata > Mammalia > Chiroptera > Phyllostomidae > Macrotus > Macrotus californicus. The sequence goes on from VMDR010029833.1 coordinate 8,211, forward strand.
GGGATGGAGGGAGGATGATTAAGCTTATTAAAATGAAAGTAGTAGATGTCAGTCTGTGTTTAACAATTCTGGATGTTATAAAAATATATAACTGATTAGCTGAATATTCTTAGCATTTGTATATTTAATCATAAACACTTTTCAATTAATCAGTGCTGAATTATGAAGTCTACTTATTGTCTGCAAGTGTTCTTGCTTTTCCTCTCCATCCGTTCCGTGATACATAGAGTTGTTGTCCGGAATATAAAGCTAAGCCAGGCTTTAGAGCAATAGCACATATTGAGCAAGTGACATTCATTGGACTGTGAATGTCTCGCTGGGGGCTGGGGAGGGGTGCTGAACCAAGGAATTCGAATACTGTTAAGGATGTGGGAGAGACTGAGCCAACCAAGCCGGGTGGGGGAAATTAAAGACATATGCTCCATCATTACGAATAATCAAGATAAGTTTTTAAAAACTTAAAAATAGTTAAAGCTTCAAAGTAAAACTTCCATTTAAATAATCATTCCCAGATTAAATACATTTGTTCTATTAACATTTCCTTGGGCGGTTTTCTTTCCTAGCATTTCTCTGACCTCCTTAAAATTTGTCTGCGTTTTTTGTTTCACAGAATTGTTCCTCAGGCAAACTTTCTATGCTGAATCTCCAAGGTCAAGTAGAGGGGAAGAATGCTTCCTAGGAAAATAATGTTTCCAGCCTCATTAGTTAATCTCTGCTCACACTGGATTATTTAACATTGTGGATGGCTTCGCCTCGCACACACAGTTGATGAATTTATTGAAAGACGTGCAGAAAAGAATGTATAGATGTGCATAGTGCGCACACCCCTCTTTTTGTGTTCCGTGAACCTTGCTCTGTGTCCTCCTCACATATCTGATCTCTGTACATTCTATCAAAACATGTCTGGGACCTGGAAAGTTTTAGAAACAACAGTGGCCTTAGAACTGGAAACATCTGAGCTTGCGTCCTGGGTTTTCCCTCATCGACTATGTGGCCTTAAACAAGTCATTTAATCACTCTTAGATTTAGTTTCCTCTCCTCTAAAATAACCCTTGCCGCAATTATCACAAAATATCTGGAAAACCCAGATATACATGATTTTTAAAAAATTAATCTAAATCTGGTATTATTACAATCTCTCTGGTCCTGATGTACTTCAATGTTTTATCTCTAAGTTTAGACTTAGAAATAGGAGATCTTTTCAAGTAATTAAATGAGATATGAGCTGATGGGCATGTAGTTGAAGTCTTGGCTGTCTGAAAACGTATTTCCCCTAAATGCTTAGCCCATGACCCTGACAACTGGGAGAGGTCTCCAACAGAGTGAATACCATCCTACTCTGTATTTATTCCTTCTTCTCTTCAGTGAGTGGGACCATAATCTTAAGTGGCATAATGATCTTATTTGCAAAGAACCTAAAAGCTTGCCCTGACACAGTGCACCTGCAGCCCCCAGCCCATTTCACCAGGGTTTGTGGGCCACAGACCCAGGGAGTCTGAACACCCCGCAACCTCCTTCCCAGTCCAACCTGCATTTCCGGCTGTTTCTCAGTCCATCCCTAGCATGAAAGATCAACTAATACCATGTTTTGTAGATAACTCTTGACCTCCACCAACCATAAGCTGCCAGCTCTACTAGAATTATTCTGCCAAAGTACGGGCCACTATCAACAGTCTTGTCATCTGCAAATGCAGGCCTCTTGCTCCTATGTCTCCCTGGACTTCCATTTCCTCAAGGACATAAGCCACCTCTGGGCCACCACCTCATCCACCCCCACAGGCCTGCTAGCACCCAGTGGGCTGAGCAAAAGGGTCAGCCTTCAACACCTTCCTCATTCCGGAGCCTCTTGCAAGGCACGAACCAAATAGAAATGATCCAGTTTCCTTTTCTTTCAGAGGTAATTCATTTAGTTATTTATTCATTAATTTTTATCTCTCCAGTGAAAAGAATTTATTTCAATTTGAAATATTGTAGAATGCTCCCCACAATTAGCTGGAATGATTCTTTATTGTTCCAAGATAAATTTTGAACTCTTTCCAGTGGCATTTAGAAAATTCATCACTTTCCCCAAAATACAAGGTCCAGAAGAAGCAACACCTGCTTGAATGTGGTTGGTAGGGCAATAATATGGGTATAATAATTTATAGTTTTAATTTGAACATTTCACCTAAAATGCCATATGGTATGCTTGAGTGTGATATTATTATGTTATAGAGTTACATGCTTATAACTTTGTAATAAAAGATTTTGTAATAAAAAGGGGGCATAATTGGTACTGGATCCTGTATATTTCTAACCTTTATTTCCAATTACATTTTTTTCTAAATGCTTATGCCCTAACAATAGAAAGTTGCTGGATCTCCTGCAAACAAAACATGTATGTCAATCTCTCTCTAATTGTACCATGATATTCCTCTAACTAAGGATGCCTTTCCTTCCCTTCTCCTGGCATCTTACTCCATTTCTGAGACATGATTCAAATACTTTCTTCATTGTGGACCCCCTTCTAGACCTCCTACCCTAACCCATTCCTCTAGATTAATCCCAAAGAAGGTCAATAGATGCTTATGAAAGACTTCATGAAAGAGATTTCTTCATAAGGCTTAAAGTTAAACTAGACCATTTCAAAAGTCCTTTGTGATAGACTCGACAAATTGTTTCCAAGCTTAAAAGGAGAAAATTATCAGCATAAAACTGATTTTTATACTGACCCAAAGGCACATCACAATTAGAGTCTAGTCCATTTTGAAGTGAGTATATTTCCAAAATGAGTCACTTTTCAATCTATCACCCAAAGTGTTCATTTCATAATTTCCCAAGACAACTTGTTCTAAAAAGTTATCTAGATTTCTCTCTTTCTGTTTTTTAACATGCATTCCATTTTAGCAGCACAATGTGTTTTTCATAACTTTAAAGGTCCAGGCCCAGGGAGCTTGATAATCACAGCCCCGTTTTGTTTCATGTAAACTGGAAACTTGTCCATTTGTTCCTGGAACCCCAAGTCAGTAAGAAAGGTGTGATGAAATATCACAGTCCCTTATTCTGAAGGGGAATGTTAACGCATGAATTGCCACATTCCCTTTCCCACCCCCACCCTCGCTTGGCTTTTGACTTCTTCATTCTGTCGTTCCTTGTGTTGGCTAGGACTATGGTGCAGGTAATCAAATGACACAGTCAAAAAATTAGATTACTCACATTCAGAAAGGCAAAGTCCATTCTCAGGAGAAAAGAATAGATTTGTGGAAAAAATAAAAAGGAGAAATAGATAAGAAGGAGGATGGGGAGGGGAGGAAGAGGAAGACTACGGAAAGATATACTTAAGCAAAAACAAAAAGGAGAAAGAAATAAAAAATAGAAGAAGAAGACCAAGAGTGGTCTGCATTTTCAGAGACAGCTGCTGGAGAGGGAGAGACAATGAAAGAGGAAGAGGGGGAGGAGCAAATAAGCCAAGAGCTAGGTGGGAGCTGAAGCAAAGATTGGGGGCAGCCCCCTGACTGTGGTGACTGACTGTGGGAGATGGTTGGGAATAGCAACATTTTGGGATACTTTGTAGTGTTTCATGTGATAATCACCCTTGGCATTTTTCAAGAATACATACAAAAATAATTAAAGTTGGTTTTCAGTTTTTGGGTTGAGTTCCTCATGCGTGCCATTCCCTGTGTGACAACATCCTGTTGAAATAGCCACGTGGTAGTTCAGCTTTACTTAGGTTACCTGCTGAGATACTTGTCATTCTTGTAATTGTCTCTTTGGTGGCCTTTCTTACTAGACTATAATCCTATGAGGATAGGGACAACAACTTAATCATTTTTGTAACCCCATCACCTAAGACAACATCTGCAAGTATTAGGTGTTCAATGAGCATCCACTGAGTAAATGAACATGATGCTAGAGGCCTTGTACCAACCTTAGTCACAACAACACAGAGAAAATATAGTCTTAACAAAATTTCTTTCAAAGTTTGAAATTACTTTATGTGACATTATTTCCCGGAAAAGTAGGAACAACACTGTCTACACTATTCTCCAGCATGACGTTTTTTTTCCGGCATGGGCAAATGACCCGTCAGAGTGCCCACATTGAGTGCCTTGAGAAAGGGAACAAATATCAAACACAAAGCATCCTGCTGATTGTAGAGGGGAAAAGGCTTCAGGTAGGCAATAAAGATAATAAATGTGTTAATGGCTATAATTTACTATGCCCATAAGATAATCTACTATAATTTCAAACTGTATTTTCCCCAAAAGGAAGATATTCAAATTAGATACTTACATTCTTAAAATATTCTGATTGATTATGAGTGAAGCAGTAGGAGATTCCATATACTTCTAACTCCAAAGTTTGTAAGTAAATTCTATTCCACAATCAATTCTACTTTATTT
>VMDR010029834.1:0-12600 GCA_007922815.1 Macrotus californicus
AAGGAAGGATGAAGGGCAAGGGAACTGGGCTGCTTCCATACCCAAAAAGTCTCTGTAATTGTCTTTGTAACAAGAAAAACTCCAGAGGTCAAAGAAAATTGTCAGAATAAGAAATGTAGGAACTGATCTTTGGAAATTAGGCTAAATGCAATGATGAGAAGCCAGAACTGGATGATCAGGGCGGGGCATTGGCAGCATCTGCGACAAGTACCCAAGGAGATGCAGTTCCTTAAATGAAAATTGAGATACAGTTAAAAGGAAAGAGACAAAATGAATGTGCAGGAATTACCTATCCAATATCCACTACACAATGAAACCAGAAGTCAATCATCAACAATAAAACAGCCACACATGAAAACAGCATCCTCCTGCTTATATCTAGGTCCTCTCCCAAGTCAGCTCCCCTGCATGTCTACACTCATTTTTGGACAACTAGCTTCCCAATCTCATGGTTAATGCTTAGAAGAAAAGTGACCTGAGAATCTGCCTCACTGTGGGATGCCAACCCAAAATAATCTCTGGTGCAGGAATCCAATCTCCAATACGCTCCACAGGTGTTCCTGCAGTCTCTACGTGATTCTTCCACCAATAGGGGGCACCCTCTCTCAAAAGGCAGCCTCTTCTGTAGTGAGAAAGTTCTGCTTGTTGTGTAATGATGGTACAATATTTAAATCTGCATCCCCTCTTTTGCTCTCTGGCACACCCTCCCTCCTGAACCCTTCCTGGACTTGGTTCTCAGCTTTATAGTGCCATCTCAGATATATCCACAAGGGCCTTGGACCAGACACTGTGTTCACAAAATGGGAGGGGATAGAAAATTTTTCTTTCATTCAATCTTCACTACAGATGAGCTTCACTGTAGTGATTTTCAGATGAGGTCAACAAGACTCGGAAAGATTAAATAACTTACCCTGGGTCATACACTGACATGGGAGAGAAGTGAGGTTAAAATATTGAATATTTGACTCCAATATAATGCTTCACTCACAGAGTACCTTCGGGGAAAATGTGAGTTTGCATGTGTGTACATATGTGTGTGGTTTCTTCTCCTCTCCACTCCCACTCCCAAGTGCAGCAATCAGTTCTCTCTCTTCTGCATTTATCCCAGGCCCCCACTCCATGCCTAATGCAATAGGACCAACCTCAGATCAGCAGTACTGATTCTCCCCTTCTCCTCTATCAAATGTCTTCTTTGGGGTCTCAGACTCCAGAGCCTTGTGATCTGCCCACTAAATGGGCAATGGATTCTCTAAAAGAGACAATAGAGTCCCACATGATAAATGACTAGAATTCTTCTCATGGTCACAACTCATCCCTCAGAGGATGATACCTTAATGCAGAGAGGCAGCTGGGATGGGAATGCATATCTGCATGGAATAGGCATAGAGATTTGAGGTTCCTATAGGAATTTGTGATACAAACCCAAATAACATCATATAAACCTATGTCCACCTATTAGCCTGTGGCTAGATTTAGCCTGGGGTCCCACATATAGGGAAACTGGTTTTCACTAAAGAACCAAGACAACAGTCCACAGTGGAGACCAGCATGTCCTCAGTGCCTTGGTGACATTTCAGAGCCTGTCCACCCAGCCTCAATGTCTGGGATTCAGTATGCTCCTTACCTATTAGTATAAATACAGCCACAATCTCTGCCTTGAGTATTCACCAGAAAAACTTTCTAACCAGATATTTCAGGCCAGTCGCCTCTTTAGAGAACTCTCATCCTTTCTGGAAAGCAATGTAGAGTGGAAGAACCAGAGTTATTTCCACAAGAGGGTGCTTGTTTTCACAGCAAGAGCAAGAAGTTTTAGTAACACTGCTATGTGCTCAGAACTAGACTCTGTTTTAAACTACCTATGGGACAATGGGCAAGAATCACAAACTCTCGGAGCCCCAAGTCCCATTTATAAATGAGAATGTCACCACTTCAGAGCTGTTAAATATTATGGTACCTATGGATAGCTCCTGCACGATGTGAGTGCTCAATAAAAGTGTTATTTTTTTTCATTTCTTGCTATCAAAGCACCCCTCACTATCATTCCAGTGCTAAAAAGAACATTTTGAAATCAATTATGTGCTCTCTTTCTCTCTTTCTCCCTCTCTCCCTCCTTCCCTCCCTCCCTCTCTTTCTCCATTATGTAGTTTTCAAAAGTATTGTATGATACAGAAATACAAACCTTCTTTGGCAGCATCAGCTAGTGACAGCAATGTGTTTTTATCAGGGGCAGAGAACTCCCCAGTTCCCCGCTTTGTCCCCTACATTGGTCTTAACCGTTGCTTAGTTTAGTACTGTATCCGCCCATTCATGCTCTGCCAGACTCCACCACAAAATCTGCCTTCATTCCTGCCAAAAATAATCATTTCCTCTTTCCTTGCTCCCCCAAGGGCCCTCGTATTCATGCCCAATGTCAATTGAAAACTTATCTTTCCTTCTCCATTCTATTCATCTTAAATTCAATTCTCCTACTGTTATGATTTTTCTTCAGCATCTGGGTTGTTTAACTTACTGTGTGCCATAGGGGATACAGATGTGCAGCAGATGTCAGGCTAAGTGGAAGAAACGTTGTGTCAAATGGAAAATGTATTCAGATTGTCATGAGGATGGTAGTGTTATTTTTCTGGCCTTGAAACTTTGCTGAAAGTTTAAAAAATTAACAGCTTATTGAAGCATAACACACAAGAAGAAAAATGTACTCATCATAAATATATGATTTGATGACTTTTCAAAAACTGAATACACCTGTCTAACCAGTACCCTGGTTGAAAGAACATTACCAGAACTCCACTCACTCATCATTACCACTTCCCCCCAAATGTGACCACTATCCTGACTTCTAGTAGCATAAATTCATTTTTTGAATTTTGTATAAATGAAATCACACATGTTGTATTCTGTTCTGTCTGCCTCCATTCCTTAAATATTGTGTTTGTGAGATTTATTCACATTGCTTCATGTCATAGAAGTTCATGTTTTCTTATTGCTGGGTAGTGTTCCATTGTACAAACATGTCACAGTTCATTATCTCTTCTGTTGGTGATGAGCATTTGGAAAGTCTTCAAAGTGAGGCTCTTATGAAAAGTTATACCACTAGGATTCCTGTACTAGGCCTTTTGTGCACATATGTGTTCTCCTGGGTACATATCTAGCAGTAGAATTGCTGGGCCATTGGGGATTCATATATTCAGCTTTAGTGGACCACCAATTTAACAAAGTGATTGGATTAGTAGACCATCAATCCAACAAAGTGATTGGATCATTTCATGCTTCCACCATCACAGTATGAGTTCCAGTTGTTCAACATCTTCACTAACTTGGTATTGTCTGTGATGTTTTTTATTTCTTTCAACTTTTTTTTTGGCATATTGGTGGCTGTATAATTTTTCTTCATTATGGCTTTAATTTGGATTTTCCAAACGATGTAGGTAAGCACCTTTTCACAGATTTATTTGCCACCTTGGTATCCCCTCCTTCGTAAAATATCTATTCAAATACCATGTATATTTTTGAATTTTTGTTATTTTTCTTGTTGGTTTAAAGACTTAAGTTTTTTGTAGGGCTAGAGTTAAAGAGTTGGCCAAACTTTGGACTTTTCTACCTCTTGTCCTAATTTTATAGTAACTGTAGATTTCTTGATAGTTATCACTAATGGTGCCCCACATTGTCAGAAGTCTCTGTGGGCAATTCAATTTTATTCAAAAAATGTACCTGTAACACGTTTGAAGCGATGTATGGAGAGTCATCAACCTTGTCTGGTCATTTCACTAAACAGCTCCGTGACGACAGGCAAATCTGGTATCCCCATCTGAAAAACAAAAAGATTGCGTGAGATCTGCTAATTCTAAGATTCTATAAAACACCAGTAGAGTCTATAGTTTGGAGGGCTGAGGAACAGGGGAAAGAAGGGATTGTAAACTTACACAACTCCACAGAATTGGTAATCCGTACTCTTAAACTAAAAGACACCAAACATTCTAACATTAATTTCACAATTTCTTCCATGTTCTTGCATGTATGTCTTAAATTTTGCCTGAATTTTGAGTTTTCCATGTCAAAGGAGGAAAAATTTTATATGAACAGGATCTATTTATCCTTCTTACTTTTAGAATTTTTTCCTTTATGAAAAACAGAACACCCTGGATCAGAACTGACTAAAAATATTTTAAAACAAAACTTTATTTTTTTATATGTGGATATCTGAAATGGAGCTAAGAGAAAACACTTGCTCTCTTCCATGGTCCAACCATAGACTTTCTCCCAAAACCTGCTTCTTGCATCCACCCTCCATTCAGTATACTTCTGCCTCTATGCACAGACCCTCCTCAGCCTTCTAAGGTAAAGTGAGTGCTACAAGCCTGAAATCGACATCTGCTTTCTTCCCCTCCTCACCAGCAGCTCAGGTCCTGCTGCCTGATGGTGAACTCTGTAGAGATCCCACCCTGACCACCACAGTTTATAGAAAATAATACAAAAGAATGTCTTTACAACCTCAAGGAAATAGAATACAAGATACAAAAAGCCATATGTAAAGAGAAAATGATTAATGCATTGAACAATGTTAAAAATAAGAATGTGTGGTCATCAAACACACTATTAAGAAAATGAAAAGGCAGCACACAAAGTGAGGAAAAACATTTGATATATGAATAATCAACAAAGAGTTTGTATCTAGATTATATTTTTAAAATTATATAAGTCAATGAGAAAAAGATAACCTAATAAAATGGGCAATAGCTGTAAACAAACACAAAAAATAAAAGCAGTTAAATAAATTTTTAAACAGGTACAATATACTTAAGTGTATATTAACACTTTAATGAGATGCTAACTACTATATGCATACCAGACTAGTTAGTATTTAAATATATCAATATTATCAGTTTATGAACCGCTGTGAGTCGGTTTTGTCGACCCCGCTCCTGGTTCGCAGCCTTTCTTCCGTAGTGCTCCTGCTCGGCCTCGCCATGCCGGTGGACCTCAGCCAGTGGTCCGGGCCTTTGAGCTTGCAGGAAGTGGAAGAGCGGCCACAGCACCCGCTGCAGGTCAAGTACTCGGGGGTGGAGATTGATGAACTGGGCAAAGTGCTGACGCCCACCCAGGTTAAGAACCGGCCTGCCAGTATTGTATGGGATGGTCTTGATGCAAGTAAACTCTGTACCTTGGTCTTGACAGACCCGGATGCTCCAAGCCGAAAGGACCCCAAATACAGGGAGTGGCACCATTTCCTGGTGGTCAACATGAAGGGCAACAACATTGGCAGTGGCACAATTCTCTCCGATTATGTGGGCTCCGGGCCTCCTAAGGGCACAGGCCTCCACCGCTACATCTGGCTGGTTTACGAGCAGAGCAGGCCGCTGAAGTGTGATGAGCCCGTTCTCAGCAACCGATCTGGAGACCACCGTGGCCAATTCAAGGTGGCATCTTTCCGCAAAAAGTACCAGCTTGGGTCCCCAGTGGCTGGCACATGTTACCAGGCAGAATGGGACGACTATGTCCCCAAGCTCTATGAGCAGCTGTCTGGAAAGTAGGAGAAAGCCAGGAGACAGGTGTCACCGCCCCCCAGGGCCCAAGCAGTGTTCTCAAGTTCAGTGATGCGTGTAGATTTCTCCTCTTCCCAGTTCCCACTCTCACAGGCGAGACCTGAGCAGATAGTGGTGTAGGGTAACGTTCTTTCTGCCTGTCCTTTATAATTGTACAGGGTCACACAACCTGGTTTATGTTTTGATCAAATTTGGCCTCCATTTTGGGCATACTTTGGCACTATGATGTGGTCATCGGATTGTTAATATAAGAGCAACCCAGAATTTAAAGGAGAAGAAGTTTTGGTAAGAAGAACAGATCTATAGTAATAGTGCAGAGCATCAAACAGTCTGTAAGGGAGATTAAAAAAAAAAAAAAGATTCATCGCCTCTGTGAATGCGAGCCCAAATCCAAAATTGTGCATGGTGGCATATCCTGAGATGATCTCACAGCCCTGTCTCTCTCCAGGCAACCAGAGGTTGGCATGTCCACTGACCCCAGTGTGTGTAGCCTTGGGTTGGTTATTAGCTGCTAGTATTCTGCTCCAGCTCATTTAAAGAGCAGCGCTGGAAAGAGCAACGGGAGCGTTGCTTTCCTGTCGCAGTACAGCCGTCTGGATGGGCTGCAGGGCCGCGTGAGAGGTGACCAGAAACCTGTGGGTCTGCCTGTTGATCACTCTTCCTTGGTGTAACAAAAGCCAGTCTGGAGTTGCTGAATGTTGTGTTAATTCTGCTGTTTGCTTATAGTTGAATAAAAATAAAAACATTGTGTGGACAAATAAATAAATAAATAAATATTAAATTCTGGAGAAGGTATGGAACAATATAAAATACATGTTGCTAGTGGGAATGTAAATCAGAACATTCATTTTAAAAAGAAACAACTTGACAATACCTATTCTAGTTAAATACATATATTTTTTAATATATATATATATACACACACACGTATAAAACCTGTGACTCAGTAATTTCAACCTTACATAAATAACCTACAGAACAGCCACAATATGTGTACTTGTTTATAGGTGCACCACTATAAAGAACAAAAAGGCTAGAAACAACCTAAGTGCTTGTCAATAACACAAAGGTCAGATAAATTAACATACATTCATAAAGGAGTAATGAAAACAAAGGACTAACATTATATAGAGCAAGATGAATGAATCCTTAAAACATGATTCTGGCAAAAGAGACAAGATGTGAAAGAATACATACTATTTTATTTCATTGACATAAAATTCAAAAACAGGTAGAAGTTCACTGTATTATTTAGGGGTTGCTAAAATACAAAGAAAAGCATAGAAATGATTGCCTAAACAGTAGAATGGTAGTCACCCCTAGGGGAAGGAAGAGGTATGGATGCAGTTTCTGAGCTGCTAACAACGTTCTGATTCTTGACTTGGTGGTAGTTCACAGCTGTAAAAGTCACAACAAACTTTTACATGTTATAATGATGTTTTAAGAACTTTTCTATAAATCTTTTCTTTCACAATGTAAAATAATGTGTGTCATGCCTAGCATATAGTAAATACTCAATAGATATTAATTCTCATTATCATAAATATAGAATAATACTAATTTTACTTTATCACACTGCACTTTATAAAGTGTTTCTCATGAAAATCACCTCATTTTAACCTAGGCATTGTTATTATTCCTGTTTTACAAATGAATAAACTAAGCCTTGGTCTTGGTACACGTGCATGTGCACACACACACACACACACACATACACATACACAACGAGGAAAGACAACAGCTGGAACCACAGCTCTGATCTTCTAGTTTCAAATCCCAGCACATTTTCTAGATTCCCATCTGCCATGTGGACTAGGGGAAGGAGAATGAGCCAAGAGCCTGAAGATTCAAACTGTACTCATAGCTAGTGTTAATTGTGTGACCTCAGTCTAACTTCCTGATATTTGTGTGAGAATCGATTTTCCCACCTGTGAAAGGGACACAAAGACTTCTTACTCTGCACAGAGTTGTGTGAGCTGAGATAATAGAAATGGGTATATGCCGAAATGTGTAAAATGCTAATCATATGAAATGAATGTTATCTTGATGTACTTTTACCTATACTTGGAGCCTGAGCTGATTTGAGCAGTCAATGTTAATCAGCCTTGATGTTGTATCTCAGTGTGTCTCTCAATTCTCCTAACCACCAAAATAAACAAATAACAAGGAGCTTAATCTAATTGAAAGGTTTGGACATTGGGGACAACAGTAACCAAGTGACCTATCCCCAGTGTAACTGGAAGCAGCAAAAAGCATACATCTTTTTTCATTGAAAATTGATACAAAACATTTTTTATTGCATCAGTCTGAGAAGTTAAAGTGCACAGTCTGGGAAATTAACCTTATTTTCAGTCTGCTTTAACAGAAAACAATCTGTAGGACTATCTTGAATGTCTTCTGACAGAAGGGCGTCAATGGGGAAAATTATGCCTGTTATCAAGGAAAGCAATGAACTTTCCATTTACATTGAACTTTTATAATCTGATGAGAAAAAGGGTACATTTATCTAGTCTTTTAAAAGGGGAAAGGAAATGCTACAAATCTGTCCATTATACCTGCCGAGAATCTAAAGCGAGGTCAAGACAAAAGCAGATTACTTCTGATAGTGTTAATAAGAGTTTATTGCAAGGCCTGCAAGCCAGATCTCCCTCCGTGGATTTCTCAATGGCTTTGGGAGCTGGGCTATTCTTACAGTAATGAGAAAGAGCTTATCTCAAACCATAGGAAATTCAAAGATCCCTACACTTTAAAAGTCTTATTGAGGCACTCTAGAAAACTAAAAGCCAGGTGGTTACTCATCACAAATACCCGTCCAATGGTGGAGGGGCAAGATATAAAAGGAACATTAAGAGACACAGACATGCAGCTCCCAATTAGCATACTATTATTAACACCACCTAAAAGGACATTCATGTAAGTGTGGCTGTTTCCATGACTAAGTAACTTCCTGATGCAGTATTTGTGTATTCACAGTATTACTTTTAGTGAGTTAGGATAAAGGCATCAGACACTGACTCTGATTTATTTAGGTAATAAAATATATTGGAAAAATTTTGCAAGCTCAAAGAATGGGTGGGTGCATTTTAGAGGAGGAAGGAGCCAAGAGAGTTACAGAGAGCAAGAAGCAAGAGTCATAGCAATATTCTGTCCTGTCTGGAAAACCCTAGTCAGGTTACTACCTTTATTATATATGACATACAGTCACAGTGTTCTTGGGCCACTGCCTTAAAGTTTAAAGTCCTAGAAGAGACCAACTGATTGTCTAACTTGGGTCATAGGTAGCTGTCTAACATCCCTCCAAATAAACCTATGTAGGAGAAAAAGGAGATGGGTATATGGTCCTACTAATCTTCAACAGTGAGCATGGAGTACCTTAGTTTCCTCTCCCCCCAAGACTACACACAGGCTCTTAGAAAAAGAAATGAGTGCTGTATTGATTGGCTGGGGGGGGGCTTCAATAATGCTAAATAACAAGCATTCTATAACCTATTTTTCTTGCTTCTGGGTTTGCTGGTCAACTAGGATGGAATTATTTCAGATGGCAGGCAGGCTAGCTGGAATTGCCTCTAGGCCATGCATCAGGTCCATATCTGCTCCATGCCTCCATCCATTTGCTTGACTCCTCAGCTCATGACCCAGGCTCCCTCACCCGTGAGGAACTCCTACAGCTGAGGCAAAGTTCTGGCTAGTGGAGACTGCAATGGATCTGTGCAGTGCCCATCTCAGTGAGAACGTCCATACTCCCTTCCACCTTGATGAAAAAAAATCCTTTAAGATCTCCTGTGTGTTTTCCCTCATGGAATATTTTTGTTCATTCTCTTTTAGCCAGCACCTGTCTAGAGAATAGTTAATTTTTGATTATGGATTTGATGGCTTAGCCAGTTTTACTTTTTATTATGAGGTTGACTGCTTAAAATTTTTGTTCTTAATTGTGAACATTTATTTCTCATTTTCTTTATGAGAAAATCTAGGAATTATAGTTTTAATGTCATAGTAAATAATATTAAAATAAATGAAAAGCCATAAATTGGGAAATTAAAAACACCTAATAATTGGATTGGAAGAATATAAAAATGCTAGATTCAGTGAACCAGAGCCAGTCTCATTTAAATGTGTAATTAAAAGTTGTTTGGAGGCACAGCATGCACAAACTGCATTGCAGTCTTCTATGGCTTGGAAGGAAACTTGATAATCAGAAGAAAAAAACAGAATTGCTAAAGAAATGAGAATGGACTATAATCTTTAAGCAGAGTGCTTCATTTTAATAAAGGCTTGTCCAACACTACATCCCATTACCACTTCATTAAAATATGCTGTCCCCGGTGCTGAAAGTGATATTAGTTGTTTAACAGCAGAGCAACCAGGCTTTCAAATCAGGAAAGGAAGTAGTAATACCCAGATGGAGGAAGGAGCTCTTGTTAGTTGAAGTACTATTTATCCAGAGTTGCCTGAGAGCTACTGAGGAAAAAAAACAAAAAAAACAAGAAGGTTTGTGATTAGGTGAGTCAAGATTAGGACTGATTTGACAAGAACAAGGCTGCCAGTCTGCAAACTGATTGGTACTGAGGGCTATTCATAGCAGAGGGCTATTTAGCACATTGTCAATGTGACATTCTAAAAACGCAGCAGGAACATTGGTACAGACAGTTAATAAACAGTGACATATTTAGATTGCCTGCATAGAGGTGGCTGGGTATGTGCAGTTAGGCAAAAAGAACTCCATCACCAAATGGAAAACAACAACAGCAAAAAGCAAACATAATATCCAAAGTTAAATTCTAAAATTGGGTTTATTTTCAGAAATTTATCAATTCTGGTACTATCAATTTGTCACTGTCACCTTTGTCACTAGTTTTCTCATCTGTAATATGGGGTAACAGTTGTGACTGCTTTGTGGTCTCGTGAAAATTAATTTGGTATTAAATAGCTTAAGACACATAATGCAATTAGGATAGTAGCCAGGGCAAGAGTAAGCTCTCACAAATATTAGTTATTGTTATTATTAGTATTATTATTGACCAGTATTTTTTCTCATCTAAGGAAGTATTGTAATCATTTGTATAAATATTACCAAATTAAACTTAAATGCTAAGCTGAACCCCATTTACAGTGTTAGTTAACGTGTACTTCTGTCTCTGGACTATAAAATTTCTTTCTTTAAAAATGTTTGCTATGTTTAAGAGGTTAAAAACAAGCTGCATTTTTTTCAACTACCTTTCACTTTTCCTTCCCTCCCATTTCCTTAATGTCATCAGTTTAGTTCATTCCTTTATTTAAGCATGCACTTTAAAAAGTTCTTTTAATGTATCAAGCTTCTTTAATAAATCAGACATTGTGCACAATAGACTAAGTTGCTAAGAGGTGTCAATCGGGGAGTTCAAAGTCCCTCTGTTATGAAAGAAAAGAACTATCATACACATAACAGTCTACAGTGTACTCATAGAATAGCAAAACCACACCTATTTAACAGGTTGAGTTGGTACCTCCATGCTATACACGAGGAAAATAAGCTTTAGAGGACTCAAGCACTCTGCCTTGAGGACTCAACGCAGACAGCGCAATCTGTGCTCACACTCCGCTGCAGGGCAGCTCATGGTCAAGGAGAGGCTGACCTTCTCTTCCCACTTCTCCCTTCTCAGAACTCTTTGAAGAAAACAGTTCAGGGAAATGGTGTGACTTCAGGACTAGTATTTCCCAGGGAAGGACCAAATGCCAGCTCCCTCGCCTCCACCATGAGATACTCTGTCAATAGAGTGTGAACTAAGAAAAATCTCTGCAGTCAAAACAGTGTAAGCACAACACATGAATTACCTCTTATCTTTAGTTCTGCTCCCCTTCCTAATGAATAAATGACTAAATCAACAGATCCTTAGGTCCTATGAGCCTCTTTTTACTCCAAGTAAGGGTTTTTGTTTTTGCTTTTTTTTAAGCTAAGAATGCTAAACAACCAGAGGCCATTTTCACAGTTTACCATCTAACAAAACACAGCAGTGGTAATTAAAACAATCTGGGGCCAGGGAAAGATGGAAGAGAAATCTGTCACCACTGAGACTATCAAGTAAAAAAAAAAAGTTCTGGGGAATGAGGCAGAAACATTGACAATTTGTTAATTCTAACCCAAGACTGACACACAGTGAAAGGGGGAGGCAGAGATTGTTGCCGGGAGAAATGTCAGCTTTACATGAGAAGCCCATGGAAAAACTCTGAAAAGGTGCCCACAGTGTTCATCTTCTGCCAAGGCCAAGAAGGAACTGAATTTTTTCCCACGAATGGGAATCAGCTGCTCTGCAGTCATTTGCATATACTAGCTTTGGAAAGAAATGACTGTGCCTGGCATATTCATCCCTGTCAGCTTAAAGTCAAATGTAAGAAAGTCAGCCCATATTCAACCTTGAAGTAGTTAAAGTTTAGCATTAACTTGACTTTAAGAACACTACAAGTTTTTCAGATTCATAGTCTTCTTTTCCTTTTCTAAGGTATTTCACTAAACCCCTATTCCACTGTTTGTATCCTTTCAGGCTTCCAACTGGGGCAAAATTGTTTAGTAGCTTCCCACTTCCAACCTGAACTCCCTAAAGCAAAACCAGCAAGAATAACCCTGAAAGATATCTGCTGTTTTTGATCCACTTCACAGGAAAGATTTTCCCAGTTATATATAAACTATGAAATCCAATCAAGAATTCTTGAGGTTCTGTATTTCATATTGCAGCCTTATGGGAACAAATTTGCCAAAGATTTGTAAATTCTCACACAATAAGAAAAATAATTGAATTTAGAACAATTCTGCTGACTTCATTTCTCTTGCCTTGTTAGTTAAAGGACGTAGTTTGGATAATATAACAATCACAACAACAATCATAATAACTAACCACTGTGAGACTTGGTTCTTCGTGGTAAAAATTATCATTATTTTAATCCTGAAAGCAACCTCAAAATGGATCAATGAATTATTTTGTTTAGTTTCATTTGAATTGCCTTTGGAGAACAACAACTCTAATTACCAGAAAAGTATCTCAATAGCATCATTAGATGCAGAAGTTGGAGAAGAAAAAAATATTAA
>VMDR010029835.1:0-12591 GCA_007922815.1 Macrotus californicus
GTCTAATTGCTTAATTTATCGATGTTTTGCTGACATGTTTTTCAGCAACGGTTGTGATTGCAGAGAACTAATCATTTCTATTCTGGCTCATTATCATATGTTTGCATTTAATCTGTCTGATTGCTGCAGGTGGAAACAATAGGCGATGCGTACTGCGTTGCTGCAGGACTGCACAGGAAAAGCCTCTGCCACGCTAAACCCATTGCTCTGATGGCTCTGAAGATGATGGAACTTTCAGAAGAGGTGCTGACACCTGACGGAAGACCAATTCAGGTCACTCTCAACATATAATTTGAGTAGTAATGCATGTTTTACTGAAGGAAGCAAGAAATTCCCTTGTGAATTCTACATACTATGACTTACAGACCTAGATAAGTCAGGTGTGCTGGGAGGATGAGGAATAGCTAGAGGTGACTCATAGATCCAGGAAAAGAACAAGTGATGGAAAATAGGAAAAGATGTGTGGATGGCAAATTACCATGAAGGAGAAAAAAGGAGCGAAAGGGTTAGACCAAGAGAAAGAGCTTGCTTTCAGTAACCAAGTCACCAAATCCACATAAGAATTATAATAAGAATCAGAGTCTGAGAAATAATCCAAAAAAACAAGAAACAAAGAAGCAAGGAAATGGAAAACCTGGACAACTGCCTGTGGGTAGTGGTATTCCTCATGAAGCCTCAGGCCTCAGGGGTGCTTCTACAATTTTTCTGTGATAGAGTTTCAAGGTTGGAGCCCAATAACTGAGGAAACTTTAAAAGTGGAAAATGTAACCTCTGGTGTGTTGTACTCTTTTTGGTACTGATGGCTGTCTGCAGTCTGGGACCTACCTCTGGGATGTATCAGGTCACATAGCTATAGTTTTGCTGTAACCCGATAGATCCCAGATGTGTTGTTGCTATGAATCCTTATAAACCAGAAATCTTGTATTTGGAGAAGTAACCTGGAATTTAAGGCAGCCCTTTTATACCAGCTCACTATGTGTTAAAAAATTATAGAAAATAAAGCCTTGAAATGTGAGCACATTTCTAGTTCTGACATTATGGAAAATTAGATACTCTGAGTGTCCCTTCTGATTGATTTATTAAAATGCAGGGTTAAGTATAAAATTTTTTAAAGACTGTTAAGCACAAAACAAGTTATAGAGAAGAAAGAAATGTGACAGTCACATTTTGGGTACAGACTGGACAAAATTTAAGTGGTGAATTTAAATTAAGTTCTCTGTTATTAATAGTGATAGTAAGAAACTAGGAAACACTATTTCCTCCCTGGGGGAAGACAACTTCAGTCTCATCTTCATCAAATTTCCACAGATAGTGTGTGCTGGAAAATCAGTGGCTTATATTCAAAGGAAAACAAAATAAAACAAGCAAACAAAGAAAAACACCTGCTCACACAGGAAAACAAAGTGCTATAGCTAAGAGCCTATAGAAACAATAGATGAGAAAACCAGATCTGGAGTGTTATCAGATGTCAGCATTTTCAGGCAGAATCGAAATGACAATGCTTAATATAATTAAAGAGATAAAAGAGAAGTTTAAAAGTGTGAGGCAGAAACAGTAGATTTAAAAAAGAACCAGAGAACTTGTAAGCCATCAACATAAAACTTAAAAAAAAAAAAAGATGATCAGTGGATGAGTTTAAAAGCAGATTAGACACAGCTGAAGCAAAAATTTGGACACTGAAAGTTAGAACTGAAAAAATTACTCACACTTAAATTCAGAGAATTAAAAGTGAGAAAATATGAACCAGAGAATATAAAATGTAAAATATGGAGGAGTCATAGAGGAGAGAGTGAGAAGATGTAATATATTTTCAACTGGGCTTCCAAATGGATTTAATAGAGGGAATGCAAAAAGCAAATTTTTTTGGACCTATTAAAAGACATTAATCAAGTCTCAGTAATAGTAATCCTAAATAATGGGTTAAATGTGAAAGATCATACTACAGAATGACAAATTTATAATTAAGATTTTTTTGACTTAGAATGGAGAACTATTTTCTTGCAAATAGTTATGTTAAACATTTTCAAATCACAAAAGAAAATATTATAAATTTTACTACATTAAAATTAAAACCCTCCTGTTTATCAGAGAATACCTACAGAAATAAAAAGACAATCACAAAGAAGGAGAATATTTTTGTAACATCTTTAACCAATAAAAGTATCTTTGGTTAATCTTATCAGTAATCAGATTAATATGTATTGATAATCCTATACTCTCTCACCTACTATCTTGGCACAATTTTGAAAGTCTTACAGTATTACTCTTTGTGAGGATATGGAGCAATAGGAAATTTCATACACAGCTGGTGGGATTACAAACGGTATAACGTCCTTGGCATTAGCTAGTCAATTTTACTTTGTGGCTTTATTACAACCCAGCAATCTCTGCCTCAGGGATTAACTTGTGCATGTATGGCAGAAGTCACACACAAGGTCATTCACAGCAATACTTTTCATAATATTCTCTAATTGGAAATAACTGAAATATCCATTTAATAGAATGGATAAACTCTGATATATTTATGCCATGGAATCCCATACAGTTGGGCAAATGAATGACTAGCTATTGACATCAACACAGATGAATGCCAAAAACATAATATTGATTAAAAAAAAGCAAGTCATAGAGGAATGCTGTAGTATTATTGCATTTAATTAAATTTAAAAATTTGGAAAATTGAAAATTTATGCTATTTAGAAATACCTGCACTGATGGAAAAAGTTAGGAAGGAAAGGGAATAATTAACACAAAATTCAAGATGGTGCTTAACTCCAAATGAAAGAAAGATGATGACAGCAGGGGGAAATGCAATAGGAAGAGTGGACATAGGGATCACAGTGCAAAATTATTCATTTTACTACCATTCTTTAGTGTGCGCATACATGTTTACATTTCAAAAAATTAAAAAGTGCAAAGAGAAAGACCCCCACCACTGGTGAAAATAGAAAATCATGGAGCATTAAAAAAAGTCTAGTTTACATCCCTCAGGACATAATTATCTCGTTAGTCAAGTGTATGAATGACACTTCAATTACTGTCAGGAAAAACAAGCCAAAGGAAGCTGTCGCAGACCTGCTGCAAAGTGAAAATCTGCACATTCCGCATTGAAGTTATACCAGTTGTTGAATTTTCAAGACTCCCAGGTGGGCAGTGGTATCATTTGGGATGGTCTTTCCACGTTGGATTTTATTTTATAGGAGATACAGTGTTTGTATTGATTCATCATTGTCAAAGCAGACTTAAATTACCAAATAACACAACAAGGGAAATGTGTTTTACAGTATGCTGTACTTTATCGTCTATATTTTCATTTGAGGGATATAGAATTAGCTCTGTCTCATGAATCAGGTAGTCTTATCAAATCAGAAGGGGAAATGTCCATAACGATTTAAGAAGAATGCAGAAAGAGAATTCAAAATAATAACACCACCTTAATAATTTTAGCTTCTTATTAATTTATATATTCTGTATGGTTTTGGGAATATTAATTTGATTTTCAATTGGCCTCTAACTTGGTGCTATGGGAACATTTCTAAACTTGCTGAAAGAATCTTTCATTAAAAATGCTTGGGTGTTATATTAGAATTGACATGTGAACTGTTTATTATTTTCTTAAAACTGTCCACATTCTTAGGCTATATAAAATTTAAGCTATTTGAGTTACAATAATTGCTCAAAACTCCCCAAACCTCTCAAATTTTGAAAAGTAAATTGATAACATTTATGCAACAAAAAATGTTGAGGCACCTGCCATGGCGGGGAATAGGAAACGGGGCTATCACTTGTAGTTGCTTGCAAATGCTTGGTAGTGTCCGTGAATTCTTAACTGTAGGACTGACTAGGTTAACTTTTTAATTAAAAAGAGAACAGAGACTACAGCACTTCACTTCTCCAGTTTATAATACTAAGCAAATCGCTTCTCTATAAGTACTCTGATGAAAGAGGGAAGTTCTAGACTGCATTTACAAAGCATAATACACAAATATGGTCCATCCCTATGATAAATTCTGAAAATTCAGCCCAAAGTGGCTTTCGTTAAAATTGCTTTTAAAAACAGTGATTAAGAACTTCTTGTATTTTATCAATATGATGTTTATTCTATTGGTCGAATATATGGACATGTCAGCATTGTGCCTATTCCATTGTTCCCTTCTGTAGAGGAAATCTGATTTTCTTATATCTTAAACAATAGGCAATAGAAGAAAAATAAAATCAGATGCTCTCCCCTTTTGTTTTAACTAGCTATATGGTGATTTCCCTGGAAAATTACATAATTTCATGCTGTTCATTAATTTATGAAACTAATCTTACCAAAGTATTTTAAATAGAGTTTTTAGTGCTGAAAGAGTAACTTTTACTAATAGTTTACTACTCTTTGATTAAAATAACAAAAACATTTGTTTACTGTCTGTGCTTTTTGTGTTTAAAAAAAATAGTGAAGGACCCT
Organism: Macrotus californicus; assembly: GCA_007922815.1. Classification (NCBI taxonomy): domain Eukaryota; kingdom Metazoa; phylum Chordata; class Mammalia; order Chiroptera; family Phyllostomidae; genus Macrotus; species Macrotus californicus. Next base: position 4,451 of record VMDR010029835.1, read on the forward strand.
GGCTAAATAATACCATTGGTTAGAGCATCATCCTGATTTGCCAAGGTTGTGGGTTTGATCCCCAGTCAGGGCACATATAAGAATCAACCAATGAATACAGAAATAACATATTTTGCCATGTATGATGTGCTCCCGTGCATAACATGCACCTACGTTTTTGTGAGCATTATTCATGGGGTTACTGTATCCATGGTATATAATCATTGTACCCATGTATAATGCACATCCTTATTTTTCCCTCAAAAATTTGGGCAAAAATGTGTGCATTATACATGGCAAAATGTGGTAAGTGGAACAACAAATGGTACTCTCTCCTTCTCTTCTTCCCTTCCTCCCTCTCTCTCTCTCTCTTTCTCTTTCTCTCTCTCCCTCCCTTCCTCTCTCTCTCTGAAATCAATAAATAAAAATTAAAAAATAAGTAGTAAGGAAAGGGTATCTGGGTTGAGGACCGACTAGAGTATGTGATTAAACCCATAGTAGAAAGACAAGCAACATTTTCATGATTTAAAGCTTTTGAAGAAGCCTGAGTTAGGGTGTCCAGATACCTAAGTTTTACTTCTGGGTTCTGGTTTTTTAAAAGTATTTTCATTGAATTTCATTACATAAGCATACAAAAGCAAATTCTCCTCATTAGTTCAGAGAGCAGTAGATTTTATATAATGAGGCAATTATAGAGATTGTGAAACAGAGTTTAAAAAAAACATTGTGTGACCACGTTGTAACACTAACGTGTTTAGCAATCCCAATTGCAAGCCAGGGAAATGCTCTGCATTTCTTCTTACTGCCTAGTTCAAAGGCAAGAATATTAATGTACAATTCACATGAACTGTAACGCATTAAATTCTAGCTCCTTAAGCTTCAATTAAGTCTTTTAACGAGCTTACAGGATTTTTGGAGATTATGAAATAAATATATTCCAATTACTTTAAAAATAGTTATTATTTATAAAGGAAATCTGATGTTATTTGAATATTTGAAGGGATTTGCTATTTGCAAATATTGCAATGCTTAATTAACCTCATGAGAGAACAGCCCAAGATTGATTGTATTTATAAAAAAGAAAAAGTGTTTGATAACTTGGATTAAGTCTCTGTGATTCTCTGATAATTGTTTATTTACAAAATTCCAATTAGTACTTTTCATCCTGAAGTGTGTATTCTTATTTGAAATGTTCTGCCTCTAGAATCTATATCTAAGGTGATAAACCGAAGTAATCAGAGAAAACTGCATAAGCAATCTATGAACGCCCTGTTAACAATTGAGAGCCCAGTTATCCTTGCTTCTCATGTTTATCCTATAAACATTTTAATTTATTTTTAATCTCCTAAATAATGTACATAGTGGCATTTTTAGTAAATTATTGTTTCAATATATCAAAATATTACTGGTAAAATGTATGGCAAAATATATTTCTAATTGATTTATTCTAATAGTGAATTTATTTCATACAAGAAATATGTTTATATTTTTTAAAAATAATGTATTTAAAGTATTTTTTTGGTGAGAGTTTCCCAGTAGCTAAGGTTACAACAGATTCTTTTGTATTTTTGCTACTGTTTAATTATCAGAACTTAAGTCTGTATATTCTCTTCAGATCTATCTTCTAACTCACTAATGCTCCCCTCAATCATTCGTGAAAATCATCTGTTAAGCCCATCCATTTAATATTTAATGTCGTGTACAGCAGTTTATAGTTTTTTAAGTATTCACTTATCTGACAAATTTTTATACTGTTTTTACTTAAGCAAATCAGCCATAGTTGATTTAAACTTTTTGCTTGATAAAACCATTCTCTAGAGGAATGGTCCCCAACCTTTTTGGCACCAGGGACCAGTTTCGTGGAAGACGAATTTTCCACAGACAGGGTGGTGGGAGCGGGTGGCTTTATACACTGCCACCAGATGCAGCTTAATTGTCACTTGCCACTCACTGATAGAGTTTTGATATGAGTCTGCAAGGGATCGATTTATTGTGATCCCTGTGCAGTCCAACCTCTCTGTTAGTGATGACCTGTGTTTGCAGCCGCTCCCCATCACCGCCTGAGCTCCACCCTAGACCATCGGGCATTAGGCTCTCATAAGGAGCCTGCATCCCATATCCCTCATGTGTGCAGTTCACGGAGGGAATCGCCATCCTGAAAATCTAATGCCGCTGCCAGTCTGACGGCAGGCAGAGCTCAGGCTGGCGGTAGTGTGAGCCATGGCAGCGGCTGCAAACACAGGCAAAGCTCCGTTTGCTTGGCCGCCACTCACCTCTTGCTGTGCGGCCAGTTCCCAACAGGGTTGGGGACGCTGATTCTAGAGCCCATGTGGTTTATTACATTGTTTAATCCTTCACTTAATTTTTAGTGATGTTACTTGTCTCCTGTGTGCCTAGCTGTGTTTTGTTTTGAGTGCTGGGAATTATATATTAACAGTTATAGAAGTAATTTGAGACCTGGAACGATGTTACCCCTCCTGTAGGGAAATTTTACTCGTGCTTCTGGCCCGAATTGCTGGGAGCTCTAGCAGTCAAAACTGGGCTCAGTCTCCGTGAGGAAAAATTTACTTCTGATTCACCTTATGCTGGTGGTATTGCCCTTATACCTCTGGTGTTGCCTGTCAGGGTCTCCTCTCAAAGTGCAGAGGGTTTCCTAAGGCCTCCCCCTCGGCAGTCCTTGCCCCTGTCGTCCTGTGAGGTTGTCAAAAATTACTGCTCATTTTCTCACCGTCTCAGTCCCTTCTGAAGTCAGAAGATGCCCATAGCAGAGAAGCACGCTCGGATCAGTGCTTCTCTCTGCCTAGGTTTATCTTTCCCCGTGTTTTGCTGCAAATCTTTTTTATTGCCCTGTGAGCTGACCTGCAGAGGGTTGATCAAGTTATATAATTTGCTTTTACTGGAAATGGCTGTGTAATGTGATGTATATTTTTATGTGCTTTATCTTACTAACAATGAGTCATCCTTACCAATCTACATTTATGCCTATTTTCAACCCAAGTCACAGATGAAATTATCTTTAAGTGGAAAAGAGAGAAACATGTATTTAAACTATCTACTGCCAAAAATAAGAAATAACTTCTGTTGAAGCACATAAAGGCATACCAGGCAATCACTATTCTAAGTTCTTTCCATGGAATCCCTCATTTAAGCCTCACAAAAATCCTATGAGGGGAACCATTGCCATTAGTTTCATTTTACAAAAAGTCAGAGCTCCTAATTGCTACACTCTACAGACCCATTAAATAAAAGCATGCTAAATAAATTTTATAACGTCAAAGTTTCCCTGTTGCCTTTAGTGACTTATTATTCTAAAAAGTTAGACTTCCATGGCTTTAGTCCTCAAGAATATTTAAATTTATGTTAGACGTTCTCTTTAAGAGAACGGAAGTAATCTACTTTAGAGATAGATATTCCACCCAAAGTGACTAATTTTTTTAAAAATTGTTAAAGAGTTTATTTATTTATTTTTAGAGAGAGGGCAAGGGAGGGAGAAAGAGAGGAAGGAAAACATTAATGTGTGGGTGCCTCTCTCGCACCCTCTGCTGGAGACCAGGCCCGAAACCCAGGCATGGGCCCTGCCTGGGAATCGAACCAATGACCCTTTGCTTTGCAGGCTGGCGCTCAATCCACTGAACCAGGGCTAATTTTTAAAATTAGAAACTAAGAGAGATAGGTTCAGTTACATGTGTGGGAAAGGAATGGGTTCTATCCCACCACTCTTTTGACAGTTTAGATCACCAGCCAGGTTGCGTTGGGGGCATCTGTTAGCTATCTTTTCCCATTGTTTTTTCTCCCATTGTTTTCCCATTTGTTTATTTTTTATTGTGGATTGTAATGTAGAAGATATATATTTTATAATGGCATATCATGTTTTTTTCTATAGGGTAATCTTTGAATTTAAAGATTATGTCTTATATTCTAGTTAATTATTTCTATGTATTGAATACAACATTTGTTTTAATGATAGAAGTACTCTTCTGGCGTGGTGCTGTAGGGCTGAGCTTTAATAGATGGAACACCTTTTCAGGCCTTATATTACAGTCCCTCTGTAAGATGTCGTCATGATGATTTAATGCACAATATTATATATGTAATGAGTATGTCCATGAGATAGAATTCCATTGCTAATTTATTTTAGCTCTTATATTTTATCATGACTAATTCTAATATCATCACAAGCTTTTAATCGTCTTTTCAGTCTATCAGAAAATAGTTTATCAGGCACACATTTCAAAAAGGCGCTGGCCTTGCTGAAGTGTTTTGCTGTATTTGTCTGATTTTCCAAGCAGTTCTTTTTGAAGGTATTTGCATTTCTGTGCTACACACACAAAACATAGTAATAATACATTGGTGAAAGTAAAAGTAAGAGCTAGCAATGACAGGAAAAGCTAAATTGATTTGCATGAACCTGCACGTAAAAATACATAATTGCTCAGTCTGATACTGTGCAGCAGTCTGCACACTTCCACATTTCAGAAGAGGAATGGATTTTTAGTGGAGACATGATTTAAATATTTTATGAAGCTTCCCTGTTAAAGAATATCCTCATGGGGTAAATATTCCTAAAGATGTTATAATCTATGTCATTTATTTTAGCCTGTATCCGGAGAGCATGCCCCCTCGCCTACCCCTTCCCAAGAGTATTTGTACAATGTCCTAACAAAAGGTTAAAAGTTGTATTAGTAAAGGTATTTATTTTTTATTTGAATCTTGTGTGGTGTGCTTTAGAAGTGTGAAGCCTCCAAGTAGTTAGGTAGCTCATTTTTATTTATCTGAGTTTTATGGAAAGAATGAAAATCTGCTTTGCTAATACTTCCCCCTAAGGAGACTTTAAGATAGGATCCCACCAACCCGTTTTAGGGCTAGGTTAGCCCATTATCTTTTGGAATATGGTCCCTTTTTCTGGCGTTATTGAGCAAGAGAGCTTTTATCTCTTACTACCAGTTTAACTTAATCTCATTTGTGGCTAACAGTCATATGCACATGTTAACATTAGCAACTTGAATCTGACAATACCAAAAGTGATGGGAAAATAGCAAGATAGGTTAATTTGTAAGATAATGATGTGGTATCTGCATGCTAACCACACTGTTAGATTTTACGTCTTTGGTCATTCTGTCTCAAAATCTCATACCTATCTCCAAATGAAATTTTAAAACTTATTTCAAATGAACTTTATTAGTGTTCTGAAATTATGCAAAAATGACTCCTGAATATTAGCACACAAAAGATAGTCAAAATCACATAACTTACCAACCAACCATAACCACAGTGCCCATTTGTTGTATATTCTTAAAAGCTTTTTTCTCTGAATATAAAAATACATAGAAGTAGAATATGCTGATTTGAAAAGTAGATTCTTTTAAATAATAAGTGGACTTCATTCAATTAAGTGAAGTTGTGAGACACTTTGCACAGAAGAGATGCATGCGTCCTGAGTTTGCAGGAGAGACTTGGTAAGCCCTAGGAAGCCTCTTTCATTGTTACTAACTCACTTTGATTTTGCATTGTCCTGTCCCTACAAGTGAATTTTCAAGTCATTGAAAAGCAACTCTTTAATCAGCTGAGTTGCAAATGTGGTGTGAACAATTCAATGTCACAAGTGCTTTTAAAAATCTGCGACGCTTTGTGTTGGTGTCATGTCAGGCATATGGTAATTGTCTGGGTTACTACTATAATATTCTTTATTTGGAATGTGGTTTCCTAGCAACTCTTGCTTTTTCCTAATGGCTGAATTGATTTTGCACATTTGTGATGCTTTCTACTGCATCAGAAATTATCACCTTGTATGCAAATGTCATAAGATCACATTTACATGTAGATTCAATTCTGAGGAAGTATTCTGCTTTATCACTTGCCCTTAATGTGTGTTCAAAGGTTAAACCAACCATAAAAAATATAAAGTTAGTAAGACCTCATTAATTTACACCTCATTCTTTGGGGAAATAGGACAATTTAAACAACAATGTCTGGAATACTTACACATAGAGGTCCTAGTGGGAGACCTGTTGAAGCTGAAGTAACAGAGTTATTTTGATGGTCAAATGACCATGTAATTAGCAGATGGATAGGAAAATAGGCCCAGATTATGCATGGAATGTTCCAGAGGATGAAAGGCTTTTACTTCAAAGGCGGTTTGTTGTTCCTATTCAGATGAAACCTAATTCTGCATGATCCTGGCTGGAACCTTGCTAGGAGTAACTTTTGCTCATTTGCTCAGCAAATGTTTTTGGATACTTACTGTCTTTGAGACAATTGGCTAGGTACTAGGGATGTAAAGGAAAGCAAGTGGAATATGGCCCTGACCCTCCCAGAAATTACTTTCTAATGAACCAGCACCTATAAATGACTGACATGGTTAGCAAGTGGAAAAATAAGCACTTGGAATTTTCTCAGTAATGTTTCTGTCTTAATATTGGCATATTTTGTTAGGTTTTTGGAAACATTTGGCTGAGACTTTAAATTCTTAGAATATTTAAGATGTTGTACATTCAGACCTACGTTATTTTGGTGTCTGTAGACGTTGTATATATCTAGGGCATTTTGTAAATGTCTTTGTGAAGTTGAAAGACATTGACAGCCACCTCTGTGCTAGTGGTTGGTTTGATAGTTTATATATCATCTCATTTAATCTGCACAGCAACCCTATCGTGGTCACATATGCAGCTTTTGCATACTTCAAAGTTCAAGAAGTTAGACCTCAGTGGGTTAAAGAATATAAGTAAGATCATGGAAAAAAATAATATATATTCTACATGTCAGCTTTGTGTCAACTGTTTTATATACTTTATCTCTTTTTTCTGCTGCCCCCAATTACCCTGCAAAGTAAGTTTTATTCATCTTATATTACATTCGAAGAATTTGAGAGTCAGAAGTTTACATAAATTGACCAATAAGATTATCCAGATAGTCAATTGCAGGACTAAATTTGAACATGGATATATTTGCTTGGAAAAAAAGACAAAACTGAGATCTTTCCTTATACCAAACTGTTCAATACTTCACCAGAATAACCAGAGTGGAACTATTACCTGAATACTTAACAAGAGTTGCTTCTCATACATGTTTACTACATGCCAGGCATCATGGAGTTAATTTACTTACATTTATGTTTGTTAAGCATATTTTAATATTTGAGATATATATATACATATATATATATATCATAGATACTATGTTTTCCTGTACATATACACCTATGATCAAGTTTAATTTATAAATTAGGCAATTTCATGGATAGAAAATTGTTCTTACCATAGATCTTAACAACTTCCTTATTAAGTTGAAAACTTTTACCTTTTCACCTAAAGAAAGCCCCTTATAGCTTCTCTCTGGCAAATCTGAAGTGCCAATATCACTACTTTTGTGCTCTGGGGTCATTATTTAGTAAAATAAGTGTTACTTGAACACAAGCATTGCAATACCATGACAGCTGATCTGATAACAAAAATGATGACTATGTGACTAACGGGTAGGCAGCATATATAGTGTGTATACACTAGACAAAGAGGTAATTCACATGCCAGGAGGGATGGAGTACGATACCGTAGGTTTCATTATGCTAGTCAGAACAGCTCACGATTTAAAACTTATGAATTGTTTATTTTGGGAATTTTTCATTTAGTATTTTCAGTAGAGTGCAGATAACTGAAAACTGGGGAAGTGAAATTGTAGATGGGGCAGGGACTAATGTATGTATTGCACGTTATCGTATAAGTCTTAATATAATCATGGATCATGAATCAGTTGCTATCTTTATTTTTCCTTTAAGATTTTATTTATTTATTTATTTATTTATAGACAGAGGGGAAGGGAAGGAGAAAGAGAAGGAGAGAAACATCAATGTGTGGTTGCCTCTCACATGCCTCCTACTGGGGACCTGACCCTCCACCCAGGCATGTGCCCTAACTGGGAATTATACTGTGACCCTTTGGTTCACAGGCCGGCACTCAATCTATTGAGCCAAACCAGCCAGGGATGTTATCCTTTTTTTTCACAAATAATAAAACCAAGACTGAGAAGATTAAGGAACTTATTGTCAAATAAGAGTAAACAGATAAATAAGACTAAGAGTGGATTCAGAATTGGAATTCAAATCTGACTTCCAAGTCCATGCTCTTAACCATTACCTTACACCGCCTCCTACAGTATGATTACAACAT
>VMDR010029836.1:0-12592 GCA_007922815.1 Macrotus californicus
GCAATCACCTTTTCAGTAGATTTTTGTGACTGTCAAGGCAAGCTGATGTCACAAAAGTAAGAGTGCTACCAGTGGTAAGAAGTAATCAGATGCAGAATAAATTTTGAGGACAAAAGCAACAGTATCTGCTGATGAATTAAGTATTGGTCCATGGATGAAAGAATGAGGTGGCTCATTATATCTACTTAGTGACCAAAAGAACGCTGTAATTACTACTAAAAGATTGGGTTCCTAAGATAAAAATGGTACTATTTTGGGGGTTAGATATACTCTTCATACTGTGAAAGTAGACGCTTTACACTATTTCCTTCAACGGAGAAAAAGAAGTTATGGTTGGCAGTACGTTAAGAGTAAGGCTGAGAGCATTACTGAAACACTGGCCCAACTGAAAAGGTATAGACATCATCAGAACACCGGACATATGCACAGGACGCATGGTAAAGCTTTGGTGGGAAAGACTTTCCAGCATACGTAGCCTAACTGGTCTTAGGCAGGCTTGGGAAAGTTATCCCAAAGCCAGAAACAAAAAATGGAAATTCAAATTTAAACTTCTAACCCCATTTAAATAAATTATTTTGCGCATCAGGCTTTTTAGTATCATTTTCTGGGAGAAGGTTAAGCAACACAAAGATCATTGGCAGCATAAACAAAAAGGTGTTCAGATATGTATTGGATACATTCCTAGAAATTAATATTCAAATTTGGAAACAAAAATATCTCCAAAGTGTATTTTATTCAATTATTAAGTTTTAGGACCATTTTGTAATTATTACATATTTCTATCAAGTCAAATGCCTGGAAACAGAAATAATATTCTTTAAAATCAGCCACTTTTGATGCATTTATATTTCTGAAACAAAATATGGACAAAGAAACAAACAACTAGAGTTTCAAATTATGCATTTGGAACGAACACAGTTTAATTTTCAAAAGAAAAGGGAATGTATCATTCATCTACAGAGAAATATTTATTTGTCAAGTGTAGTGTCTTTAAAAGCCATCAGAATTTCTTCCTCTCCTCCTTTGTTGTTCCTAAAGATGCTTAAGCATGCATTTATTCTTATGAAAGAATATGATTAAAAAGTTTTTTAAAAACCTCCACATAATATAACTCATATATACAATAAGCACCCCTTAGCTGTTTTTCTTTCCTAACATTTAAAAAACATTGCTTAACATTAAGCGACAAAGTGGACTGAATTAACAAGCATTTTAAATCATAATGATAAACTCAATGAAAAACCTGGACACTCTTCTTACATTCCCTTTTAGGGTCCACAAGAGTGACATAGGACTGCTGAACTCAAGCAAAGCCCTGGGAGAAACACAGTACAGAACCCTTCATGAAGCCTACTCCCCGTGGCTTGCCACAGCCCAACCAATTCTGTGCCATTATTCGGTTTAATTCCTTCACTATGGGTATCACTCAGTCTCAAAATTGCATGATATCAAACTAACAGTACACAGGATTTTCAAGAAAAGTGCCCAAACAGAACTACTTTCCTCTCAAGCACTGGTAGTTATCAGCCACTTGGGGAGTTAAGGAGTAAATGGCAGGCCTCTCAGTCAAGTTCAAATCACGAGACATAAAGACCCAAACTTTAATTTCACTTTTTAAACTCATTTAAACTCTTCGTCAATAATTGGTAGAGAAGTCATTGCAAAAATAAAAACAACAAACCCCAGACTTTGAAAATGGCTTTTCCGTACCTGTTTCACTTTGGAAAGTACAGACCGAATGTACCTCTATATGCCCCTACACACTGCCCCTCCCTCTGCCACAGCTGTGTGCGTTACTGCCCCCACTGGCGAGTCCCTTGACGTTTGCATTCTAAACTGGTTTCTGAACGTCTGGCATAGGATTTCATACACGGTGAGCACTCTGATGTTTCAGTCAGTTCTCAGTAAAAGTCAAGGACTACTCTGGACTTAATGACTATGAGTAGTTCCATTAAAGATGCTTTATAAATGACAAACACATAATTTATAAGTTTACCTTTAATTTGATCATTTTATTATTTTCATTGTTGTTTTTCAGATGACAGAAATATGACAGGAAATTACTCATAACATCCTAATTAGTCTTTATTTAAAGTATCTGGTTTAAATTTGCCTCCACATTAATTTGTGGTAGCTACAGCTTTATTCTACTCACACAATTTACAATAAATAGATGAAGCACCAAAGAAGAAAGTGTAGTCTGTCCAACACTGGCCTAAAGTGTAAACATTAAAGTAAATGTTAGAAATCAACAGCTCATTCGCCTCTACTTCTTTCTTGTTCTTATGGAAAGAATTTGACATCAAAGAGTTCTGCCTTCTACTAAAGAGTTTTGGTAGAACTGTGGAACTGTGAGTTTGCAAAGTAGTAAACACTTTTATAGAACAGATACATGACAATCATACATATTTGTTCACATCATGAAAAACAGCAGTCCTAAACAGATGGTCCAATTAGATCTGAAACACAAAATTAAACAACACTGATTCATTTTTTCCTGTCACAGATATCTTTTATGTGGCAATATGAGGTTTTAATTAGATTTTTCTAATAAAATTATTAATGACTCCTTTCCAAAATTTGTGTCAGGCAAAAAAAAAAATCAAAGAGTACACAGTAATCTGTTGAATATAATAGCCCTGAATTTAAATTCAACACTAAGAATACAGTGAAAATACACAAGTGTGGGTCATTTTCCTGGCAATAAATAAAGGGCAAAAGGAAAAGGAACTTGTGTTCAGATCCTGTCTCTACCACAAGCTACACAAGGCCGTGCAAGGCACAGCACACTCTCAACCTCAGTTCCCACCGTCTGTGGGAACGGGCATCATAATTACACTGGCAAATGAGAATTACATTGATCAAAGATCCACATTTTGTACCAGAAAACTATTTCCTAAGAGTTTCTATCCAACATAGCTTTAAAATATGTTGCTAGATAACACTTTGCAAATGACTTAAATAAAGGATTCCATGGGAAGGAACCAAAATGCCTTTTTATGAGTCCTGATGTATTCAATATTTAAGTTCCTGTGAACTGCTACAGCCTTGGATATGTCACACTGGTGGTGTCAAGGTATTTCCTAACTGTTTCATTGTAGTCACTGTCATATCCTAGAAGAACTAATAATAGAAAATAAGGTCCTCTAAAGACAATTAAGTTTACCTATGGAAATAAGCAAGTATTCCATGAGAGAGCTAAGCATCCCAAATAACCTACATAATCTATATACTGGCCAGAAATGGTTCCTATAGATGCCGATACAATGGAAAAAATAAGATTGGTACCCCTGAGTCCTATTTTCATTTCTACCAATGCACAACTGGGAGCACTTAGGCAAGCCAATCATAAATTTGGGCCAAAATTAACTCAGCTATAAAAGAAGATGCTGGGAGCAGGTACTGTTTACAGTCCTTCCACACTTTAGAAGTACACCGATGCCAATGTTTTGGGAAACAAAACCTTTGTATAACAGTTCTGTGAGACCCTGTCAACTGTGAGACAAGGCTTGTTAAGAACAAAAGCTAACGCAGATGTTTTTTATGGGGAGGCCACCAAAACACAGAAAGTGCTGAAGAATCTTGCAACATTGCCATGGCTAGCTATAACTGTAAGATGTGCGTGTACCCAATATAACCTCATCCCCTATAACAGACCTGCTCCACGTATGGTTGCGACTATCGGGGGACTGAAGGGGAAGTAAAATGAGGGCGCAGATCCCTCTGGCCCCCTCCAGGGTTGGGAGTCTAGTGACAAGGAGCGGATAATAATTCTAAGCAGAATTATGAGAATAAACAGTAACAAATACAAATGAAAGTTCCAAATATGAAAGTACTGGATCATATAGGATAAAAACTATTTGATCCATAATTTTAAAATAGAAAAGACACAAATAATGTAACCAACAAGAAAATAATGCTACATTTACCAGATGAAATGCCGGATGGTAAATAAAGTTGATTTTAAACAATGTTTAATGACATGTAAATTCAGAGTACACAGCTGGGCACAGGGCATGATCCCCAATGGGTCTGTGTGTGCGGAAAGGAAGCCTGAAAAGAATTTCACCAAAACATACACTTTTAAAAAGTTATGTGGTGAGATCACATGAGTTTTTACATCTTTCTAAAAACAATGCCCTGGCTTTTTCACAAATTTTACTGTTTTATAATTCTTTTTATTTTTTTATTTTTTTCAGAGAGACAGGAAGAGAAGGAGAAAGAGAGGGAATGAAACATGAATGTGTGGTTTCCTCTCACGCGCCCTCTACTGGGGACCTGGCCCACAACCCAGGCACGTGCCCTGACTGGGAATCGAACCTGTGACCCTTTGGTTCGCAGGCCTGTGCTCAATCCACTGAGCCACACCAGCCAGGGCTGTTTTATAATTTTTAAGTGTTCCCTTTAAAAAAAATTTTCAGTCTATAATTTCAAAATTTATAGAAACAGTCACTAAAATTATACTATTCTCACTAATATTTGAAAATAAAATGTTTTATTATGTTTGCACTGGACTTAGAAAACAATTTAATGTCTATCATTTTTTAATGCAATTTTTCTAATTCCTCATAAATATACCTGCCCAAACTATGGCATATGTTTTCCATAAAACATTCATATTATAAAATGTAAGGACCAAGAGAATATATCAAGTATAAACAGAATACCAAATAATGTTTTCTTAATTTTAGGCACCAGTTATGTCTAAAATATTATGCAAATATGTTCAAAATTAAAATCAATCTTTCAACACTTATACTACAAAATTACTTGTAAAGCTCTGGAAAGATACCTGTGTTAATGAAACATTTTTTTAAATTACTTCATATATAGGTCTATATAAATAAGACATTTAAAACCTTCACTATGTAAATACTGATGATTCGCTGAGCAAAAATGACTTAATTATAAACAAGCACTTTTGATGGCTCACAAATTCCAGTAAAACTAATAAAAATGTATTCCTGATAAGCAGCATTATGACTTTTGAGGTAAGTACCAGAAGAATAAAAGGTTTAATATTGATAAAATCCTTTTAGGACAAAAAAAGAAATCAACAACAGAGCCCGACAGAAGTAAGGCCTGCGTGAGTGTGGTAAGATGGGTGTAATAATTTATAGTTTTAATTTGAACATTGAAAATGTCATATGGTATACTTGAGTGTGATATAATGTTATAGAATTGCATGCTTATAATTTTGTAATTAAAAAAGGGCATTATTTGTGCCAGACCCTGTATTTTCCTTTAAAATTTTAAGCAAAAGTATAATAAATTTTAATGATACTATAAATGGAAGAAAATTCTATCTGTATCATTTCATGAGAGCTTTTTTTTTGTAAGAAGCTCATAATAAAGTCTTAACTGCACATGTAGAAATTCTGTGGGTTGCATAATACTTGTTCTTGTCATGTAAAATTGAAAAATAAACATTTGATGTTAAAGCAAAATCAGATGCTGGAAAAAATGCACTTTCTTACCACATGTCGACACTGAATACATGAGGAAAATATGCTAAAGCCAGTTATTCGGTGCATGTATGTGAACAGCATCCTCTTCTACTGATTAAGGCTGCTGGGACTAATGCTGTGTATGAATTTTGATGCAGTTTTAACACTTCTTAGCTCACTAAGTAATAGCACAAAAAGAAACAAAGACCTAAACCAAAGTAGGCAGTCAAAATTGTGACAAAAACGGAGACGTGTGTTTCTCTTGGGGTGGGCCTGCAAGAATACTGCTTTATTAAGTAAATAAGAAAGGCTTCCCTTTGATTACAGCGCAGTCCCATTACAAACCCCCTTCAATCCATAAGCCCCATTCACCAAGTTCAGTGCATTACTTAAATAGTAACCTTCAGGCTACAAGTCAAAGGGACTTTTTTCACTGAAAATGTATTTTGTCTTGTGTTCTTGTTTTTATTCCCCCCAATCAGGCCAACACACACACACACACACACACACACACACACACACACACACACAACACACACACACATACACACACACACGATGTGTATGTCTATATATATATTTATTGGTCTGTCCAGAAAGTGTCCAGCCACATTCTATGCAAACTGTCTGGACAGACCTTGTAAGCTGTATATATTTGTGAGTGTGTGTGCCTGTATATCTTTAAGATTATTCACCATTACAGACTTCAGAAACACCGTTTCTCTGAATTAGCACCCATTGGTGGGACTCAACTATATAGCTTTCACAGCTGAAAGGGATTTTATTTTTAATGATCCCACTTTGAGTGTTCAGTTGCACACCTGTGTCTTCTCTACATTCTGTCCTCAGCATCCACAAAAATGCCTGCCACATGGTAGATGCTCAATACATAGCAATAAAATATAATATTAACTCTTGAAACTCTAAGGTAAATGTTCCATTTATATGTCATAATGCCTCTATACCTGAGATGTAACAAATAGGATCAGTAAAGAAACATTTATTTTAAGCAGAACAAGGTAAACTTACATTTTCAACACACCAAAATTTTCACCACTACTTCTTAAATCCAAATAAGTAAATATAAAACATGTTAATAATATATCTTCTGGCTAAAATTTTGATTATGAAAAAGTTAGAAAAATTAGCATTACCTCCACAGCAACTACACCCGGGCAATAGATACATTACATATGTGTGAACATTAGATATAATTAAGCCAAAGCATAACTTAAGAACTAAATTACAGTGGTTGTCAAAATCGTAGGCCTAAATTTAGCGCCCTAGCACATCTGATCATAAATTGCAAACTAATTTATATTTTACTTTCTTGACTTTAATAATTACTAGAAATCTAATACACACACGTACATATAATATGGGGAATTTTGCAAACAATAAAAAAGAGGAAAAGATGAGTAAAGCATTAGGAAAGCTGCTTCCTCGAGGTTTACGAAGAGTTTTATGACACCCGACCTAGTGAGAGTCCATCATAGATTTTTTTCTCTTTTTTTTTATTTTTGTTCAAGTACAGTTGTCTCCATTTCCCCCACCACCCACCCCGCCCATCCCCACCTTCCACCTTTGATCCTACACCCCTTTGGCTTTGTCCATGTGTCCTTTATACATGTTCCTTGATGGCCCTCCCTCCTTTTCCCCCACTATCCCCTTGAGTAGGGGGTCCATCTGGCCAGGTCTTGTCTGCCTTAATCAATTATCCATGTTTTAATGGTCTTTTTCACATTTGACTTCTACCACATTCAATTGAAAATCCTTTTAGGAAGTTGGTGGAATAAACAGGAAGCAAATTTAAATATTCTGGCTTCAATTCTTCATTGAGTTTAGCACAAAAGTAGTGACTCTCAAAAAATCTCTAATATTCTACCCAATGTCTGATACACAGCAGACACTCAAAATCAATGGACACAACTACAGATAGGAAAACGTGAGCCTGCCAGGGCTGTTCCAGGGTTACCAACCCTCGTGTAAGCTTCGTTCAGCCTCTGCAAGGGCAAAAAGGAGCATAAGAGTATCAACTTCATAGAACTACTATGAGCATTAAAAGTGTCTAGCAGCTGGTGAGCAATTAACTGCTACATGTTTTATTTTGAGCCTCAGTTTCCTCATAGGTTAGAGATCAATAAAATATAACCCATAGGGTGATAAGAATTAAGTAAGTACACAAATTAAATCAGTTGTCATAAATGCCAGACATAGAGTAGGTCCTTAATAAACTATAATTTCTTTCTTTGCTATCTTGCCTCTAAACTCCTATTTTAAGATCCACAAGAAATTTAAAATCAAATGTATTCGAAGATTAATGGTTGGTTGAAAGAATAAAAAGCACAAACACAGCACTCTAATAAACTATCATTTTTTCTGGCACCAATACAGCTTTCCTATGAAAGACTACAATTAGCATTTGTTAATATATAAAATATGTTCTAGAAGAAATTCAAATAATTCTTTTAAATTAGAATCCATTCACATTTTTACCTTTTCTTCTAGTCGGTCCTTCAGACTCTGATATTTTAGCTTCAGCTTTTTATTCTCATTTTCATTCTGGGTTAATTCCTCGGTCAGCCCGTCACACTGTGCTTTCAACTTCTCTAGCTGACAAAGATGGACTTTAGCCGTATTCTTATCTTCTAAGCTTTCTGCCTGAGAAAAAGAGAAGGAGAAAAGCCAAACTGTACACCAAACAAACTACACATTATCTCATCAGGCAAATACTTCAAGATGTTGCCATCTCTAAGAGTCTGTGCATACAAAGAACAAAAAAGAGGCTCTTTGCATTACTCAGTTAATCCTTAGCACTCACTGAGCATTTACTAGGTAAAAGGCACTGTGCTAGGTGCTGTCAATAACAGATAGGAAGAGTAAAAGAGACAAATGCCAAAATCAATGTCTACAACAATGAATGAGAAGTGAAGGGAGGGTACTGTGGCAACCCAAAGAAGGGACACCAAACTCTGCCGAGAGGGGAAGGGGTTTAATTAGAGAAGAGTCCCCAAAGGGAAGCACTGAGATGTTACTGACCCATCACTTTCCTCATTTATAAAAGAAGCTTGACAACATTACCAATCACCCACCTCCTCGTTTTTGTGAAAGAACTGAGTACTTAGGAACCTCAACAAACCGTAAGTCAGCCTAAACGTGCTTGCTACTCTAGAGATACCGACAAAGAGCCATGCAACACAGAGGAACAGGAGACCCATCCCCACTTCAGTGAATCCACAGAAGAGACAAAAAATTAATCGGGCCTTGAAAGACCAGGCAGTACTGGGAGAAAGGACAGTCCCTAAGAGCACCACTTTCCAAGCCATGACCTATCATATCACTGCATACCTGTCCTCATGCAAAACCCCTGCCTTCCTTTGAGATTCACACAATTTCTCACCAACTCTCCCTTTCTTGCTGGCAACAGCTAACTGACCAGTCACCTTTTTTAATATGTGATCAATTAATGCCTGCAGAACAGTATCATAAATTACCCAAATATCTATCCAACAAATTAACATCAAAGTTCTATGACCTGTTCTATTCCAACCAATTTCACCCACAGTCCACAACAGCAAATCAACTGCATTACCACACCTTGGGCCTTAACTCTGAAAATCTGAACTATAACATAAGAATTCCCGACCAGATAAGGAACCCATGCTCAGGGATCATCCACGCTCCCATTCCTTTGCCATGATACTTCTTCAGTGTTAGCCATGTCACCATGCTCCCACACGGGTCTCGTGCAGCCCCTACCAGCCTTCACAGTAGCGTGCGTCTTCACCATTCCTGAGCTACTCACTGCACAGCTGCTCTGCTCCACTTCCGAGGGAGGAAAGAGACTAGTCAAGAGTCACATCCATAGCCCTGGACTATCTCTACCAGCTTACTCAGTCTGACTGGTTCCTTTCACAACCTTCGGAGGAAGATGTGCCCTGCCTCCTCTCAAATGCTGTCTACTCTGCTTTTGATCCAAACTCTTCACATCTCCTCATGGACCTTATCCACCAATATCTTGTGGTAATGAAACTGCAGCCCAGCTCGCAGGCCGCATGCAGCCTGGGATGGCTGTGAACGTGGCCCAACAGAAAATCACCAATTTGCTTAAAACATTATGAGATTTTTTTGTGATGATGTGTTACAATGTATTTAATGTGTGGCCCAAGACAACTCTTCTTCCTTTGTGGCTCAGAGACACGAGAAGGTTGGACACCCCATCTACCACATTTGACACTCTTGACTATACCTCTCTTAAAACGACCTACCTGAGTTTTCCAAGATACCGTTTTCTTCTCGTTCTCCTTTTCTCATATGGTCCTTTATTCTTATTTGCCACGCCTCTTTCTCAATTCTGCCCTTACACATTGCCGTTCTTGGGTTTTCATCCAATTCTTTCTCCCTGCACTTCATCTAAATCCCATGATTTCAACTACCACCAATGGGTTTAGTGGCTGTAAATACTTAACTTTAAACCCAACTTCCTCCTTAACACCTAACCCATTATGGACCAAACTGTTCTTCCTAGACTTTCATGGTTAGACTTAAGTTCCCTTCATCCTAACTCAACATGCTAAAAAACTGAATTTGGCATTATTCTCTCCAAATCTGCTATTTTATACATATTATCTACCTTGGCAAATAGCCTCATTATCTACCTAGTCCCCCAAGTCTATCCCTAGTCATCCTTAATAATAAACCTTTTTCAGTACAGTGATGTGGTTAAGAAATAGGCACTTGACTACCTGGGTTCAAATCCTATCTCAACTACTTACTAGCTGTAAGGCCTTGGGCAAGTCACTGAACTTCCTTTGTCTTAATTCCCTCAACAGAGAGAATACCAAAAAGTCTGCAGGGATGTTAGTATTAAATGATTAATACATGTAAAGTTTTTATAGTAAATGACTGGCACAAACCAAATGCTAAAGATGACTTCTACTATTGCTATTATTGTCACAGCCAATCAATTAAGATAGAATCTGTATTTCATTTTCTTTAAGATCAGCTCTTCTTCACATCTCTAATTCTACTTTTGTTCATGTCCTCTTCCACTCGGAAGGACTATTGTGCCACATTTAATCAATAATAAGACATATATTTTTTCACCTTTTACCATTTCTATCTTGGGATGTTGTCTTACAGCTAATAGCATGTCACATTTTCATAGGCAGTATTATTTTTTCCTTAGGAGCATCTTACAATTAATGGTATTTTTGGTAAAATGAAATATAGTAAAGGCTTCTTATCCCTTCTTCCAGCCTTCCTTCTGCTCTGCCCACCCCAACCAATGACCTCAAATCCACGACTGCCCATAGGCTATGTAGGACTGGGGAAGAACTCATAAAATAGCTGACAGCATTCTAAAAATATCAGCTATTTCAATATAATTTCATCTTTCATCATAAGTATTTTATGGTAGTTGCATTTCAAGGAATTTTGAAAAAATTATAATGAACTTTTGAAGATGTATCCATTTATTCACCTATGCAACAGATATGAACAAGGTTCCAGGACCTCTTTTAAGCACCTAAGATAGAGCTGTAAACAAAACAGACTCCAATCCCAGTCCTCATGGGGTGTTCATTCTCATAAAGACTGATTAAAAAATAAATAATATGGCGTCTATATGGTGATAAGCACAATGGAGGGGAAAAAATGAAGCAGAAAGAAGGGATAGTTTTATCATACTCCTGATAGTCATGTTATAAAATTATTCCCCTGCATGGTTATAATGCTAATACCATTCAACCTTGGAAACAGTTCCCCAAATGCAAGATCTCAACTATGTGTCTACCCAGGCAACTTTCATTTGGAAAAGAAAGAGTAAATCTCAAAAGCCTTGGGTTTACACAGCCCATAAGCAGATTCACTTTAGTTACCAAACTAATAAGGACTGTGGTTATAGAATCTATAGCCTTGATAAGTCTTTGCATTTTATATTTTAGGAGGTCATAAATGTTGAATGAGGGCACATTTCAGGCCCACGACTTACTGTCACCTCTGCCTTTCCTAAACTCCCAAAATAGCTAACAGTTCTTTTTAAAAGTCTTCAGTGCTCTGAAATAGGTGCTCCCGGGTGGCTGCTATAACTCATTTCCACCTGGCAGAACAGGCATGAATAAGCCTCTTTATTGTTAGTTTTAGCTTCCCTTCAGTGCTTGGGAATACAGAATGATCTCTAAAAGTTTACGCTTTATTAACTTCATGAGTCACCAGAAGAATTCCTTCAGTATCATCAGTATAGTTCAGCGCAGGTACCTTCAGTGTCCTAATGTGATTCTCAGCTTCACTCTTTTCTTTCTTGAAGTGCTTCATCAGCTCCTGGATGTTTTGTTCATGTTTAGTTTTCACGCTCTGCAATGACGATGTGAGATCTCCCAGCTCCCTCTGGTGAACATCTCGTTCTAGCTTTAACTGTGCAATGATTGTAGCTGTTTCTTCATCTTTAGATTCGGCCTGTGTCTTGAGGTCAGAAAGGTTCTTAAGCACCTCTTTCCTGGCTCTCTGTTCCTCGGCCAATTTATTGGCAAGATCCGCCCGGATGGCACTCAAGTCCTTGATGGCCTCTTGCATCTCAAGAAGTTGAGCTTTGTCCTTAGCCTGGCTCTTCTTTAGTTCTGCAATTTCTTCCTCCAGGTGAGCTTTCTCAACTTTCATCTGGCTTTGATTCATATTCTGCTTTTGCAATTCAGTTTCTAGCCTATGGATGGTGTCCAGGTTATCCTTGACTTCTAGTTCAAGGTCAGCTTGATGAGCCTTAATGTCACTTAGTTTCTGCTCCTTACAGTGAAGCTCCTCTTCTTGAAGGGCACGCTTGGTTATGACCTCATTCAATTCCTTTCGAAGATTCTCTATTTGTTGTAACGCAGCATAAAGCTGGCTTTTCAATTCATCCTTTTCTTTTAGAATCTATCAGATTAAAAATATAAAACAAACAAAAAAATTAATATAAAATTCACCATAGATACTGCCAGAAAACAAGATAAAATTTAATCCACAAAGAGAAGAAAAATTCATCAAATATTTGTATATTATTTCAATTTTTTAAAGAAAAATATTTTAGTCTAGAAAAAGGAAGAAAAGTATAATACCCTGAAATAGCACTACACTGAAATATGTTTTAGATTTTCATCACCAAAACATAT
>VMDR010029837.1:0-12595 GCA_007922815.1 Macrotus californicus
AAATCAAAAGGAAAGGATATTTAAGAAGTATAACTATCTGAATCTCAGATTCCATCAGAAGCAAAAATATATAAACCAATAGTTTTAAATCAGGTTAATGAAATATTTTTAAAAGGAAAAAAATGTATCAACATGATAAAAGCAAAAATATTAAAAAGTGTCAAGAAATACTTTAAAGATAAGATTATAATAGTTGAAATACAAAAACACAAAGATAAGAAACATTTAAAAAACACTGCGGAAAAACAGGAGAAAAGGCAAAGAAATGAGAAAGATAAAAAGTCAATGGGAATAAAGAACAGAAACAGAAGTGCTAAAATCCAAATCACAGAAACACAAATTTTAAAAAGAGTAAATATTTGAAGAAATACTACAGATAAATTCCCAAATTTTTAAAAAGATAACAGGCCTGAGACTGAATGAGTCTATAAAGGGCCCAACAAGAGGGACAAAGAAAAATCCACACCACATTTCACAAAAATTTAAGAATAAGAAATATGAAGAGAAACTTTAACAGCTAACAAAAAGAAAAAGCACGTCACACCAAAAGAATAAAATCAAATTGTTAAAAATCAACACTGACTGCAAGAAGACTATGGAAGTAGAATTTCCAAAATATTGAAGAAAGAACATTTTTAACTGAGAATTTTTTATCCAGCTAAAATTATTAGTCAGTCCAAAGACCTGGCAAATATATTCCCAGGTGCGTAAAGACTCAGAAGGTTCGCTATATAAAGATCCAGGTTGAAAACAGAGTAGGGATACTCTTTTTTTCTTCCTTTTCATTGAAAGGTGGAGAGAAGAAAGCAGACCATCAAGGGATGCTGGGACCCAAGGAAGGATATGCTGATGAGTTCCCTGGGTTTTCTTTTTGTCTTATAAATAACTCTAAAAGCTGAAGAAGCATAGAAACTCCAAGAAATACAAGGTCGGGGGGAGGAAGCCCCAACAGAGCATATTTTTCCAAGAATCAGGAAAAGGACAGCCAAACAAGGCAGAAAACCTATAGAAAATAACTACTCTATTCCAGCAAAACAGCACAGAAAATCTGTGGCCCAACCCACACCAGCAAAGACTGAGGGGGCAGTCCAGACTTTCATCCATGCCTTCACCCCATCAGACTGTAACAAGGAACTCCAAACCACCCACAAAGGTGGCGTCAAAGGGGGGTAGGAAGCTAGGACTTTCATCTCTACTGTGCAGTAAAGAGGTACCCCAACAGGTTCAATGCAGACAATATGGGAAACCTGGATTTCTCCTCAAACCTGCCTGTAACAGGATGCTCCTTCCTCTCTCCACTGTGGTGGTGTGAGAAGAAGTCTTGGGGAGATTCAGGACTTATGCCACCACCCAGGAGTAACAAGCCTCCCTGTCACCATGGTGTTGGTGGAGGGCAGGGGAAGAAAAATAATGAGGAACGCATGTTCCTCTGTCAGAGAAGTATCAGTGAGGAGACAGAACTCCAGTCCTGCCCAGCAGTAAGCAGGAACCCCATCTTCAGGTGTCAACAAAAGTCAGGTAGAAAAACTGGACTTGTACACCTACTCGGCCACAGTGAGGCAGCAGCCTACCTTACACTTCCAGAGAGGTATCAGGAGAGGCCAAATAAAACAGAAGGTTTAAATAAGAGCTAGTACCCCATAACATAATGCCCAAAATGTCCAGGTTTCATATGAAAATTACTCATCGTACCAAAGCCAAGAAGAGCAATTATGAGCGCACTTGAAACAAATGTAAAATTAGAAAGTCTCATCAAAAAGGTATCAACAAAGAAACAGAAGATAAAAAGAAGAACCAGTGGAAATTTTAGAATGCAAGAAAAATTTCTTAACTAACCTCAATGTATGGGATCAACAGCTGAATGAACAGACTAAGATAGAATAAAATAAATAGAAAGTATCCAATCTAAACAACAGGAAAAAATGACTGAAAAAATTAATAGAACTTTAGATATTAATTCTACAAAATCTTTTTCAACAAGAAGGTATAGGGTAGAAAAGGAGAAAATATGACCCAAGTCATTTATGAAGCCAGTGTTACCCTGACAACAAAACAAGACAGTACCAGAAAAAAAGAAATCTATAGGCCAATACTCCTCTTGCACATAGATGCAAACACTCCCCAACAAAATATTAGCAAATGGAACTCAATGGGGTATAAAAAGGGTTATATATTATAATCAAGTGGAGCTTAACAAACTCCCAGGAAAAAATGAAACTATATCAATAGATACAGAAAAAAGGCATTTAACAAAATTCACACTCATTCATTATAAAAACTCTCAGAAAAATAGGAATAGAGAGGAATTTCCTGAACTTGATAAAGATCATCTACAAAAACAAAAACAAAAGAAAATTCAACAGCCAATGTAATTAAGAGCAAAGGACTGATGCTTTCCTCTTAAAATCAGGAACAGGCAAGGGTATCCACTCTCATCACTCTGAATTCCACACAGTACTGGAAGGTCCAGTCAGTGAAACAGTGCAAGAACATGAAATGAAAGAATGCAGGTGAGAAATGAAGGTATAATAGTTTCCCTATGACAAAGGACATGATTGTCTACATAGAAGTTCCCAATGGAACTTCCAAGGAACTTCCTAGAACCAATAAGTAAATTCAGTAAGGTTTCAGGATATGAGATAAACATAGAAATATCAATTATATTTCTATATACTAGCTATGAGTACATGTGGACACTGAAATTTAAAATATATCATTAACAGTCCTGGCTGGTGTGGCTCAGTGGATTGAGTGCCAGCCTGCAAACCAAAGGGTCTCCGGTTTGATTCCCAGTCAGGGTACATGCTTGGGGTGCAGGCTAGGTCCCCAGCAGGGGGCTCGTGAGAGGCAACCACACATTGACGTTTCTCTCCCTCTCTTTCTCCCTCCCTTCCCCTCTGTCTAGAAATAAATAAATAAAATCTTTAAAATATATATACCACTAACAATTGCACCAAAAAAAATAAAATAATTAAGTGTAAATCTAACAAAACATGTAACTGAAAACTACAAAACAGTAACAAAATAAATCAAAGATCTAAATTAAAGGAGAGTCACAGCATGTTCATGGATTGAAAGACAACATGGTAAAGCTGTCAATACCCTTCCAAACTGATATACAGGTTTAACACAGTTTCTATCAGAATCCCAGCAATATTTTTTGTAGATACATGCAAGATTATTCTAAAGTTATAGAAAGACAAGGAACTGGAATAGCTAAAACATGTAATTCACCAATTGCACTCCTGGGCATTTATCTCAGAGAAATGAGGATGTATGTTCACAAAAAATAAAACTGTACGTGAATATTTATAACAGCTTTATTTGTAATAGTTCAAAACTGAAAGCAGTCCAGATGTGACTCAATGGGTGAAGAGTTAAACAAACTATGGCACAGCCATACCATGAAATACCTGCTGCGCAATAAAAAGAAACAGACTACGGTACATGCAACCATCTGGATAAATCTCCAAAGGATTATGTTGAGTGGGAAAAAATTTTTCAAAGTGTTTCCATTTATATAAAATTTCTGAAATTACAGAATTATAAAAGTAGGGAACAATCTCACAGTTGCCAGAGGCCAAGGGGGAAGGGCCGGAGGAAAGTCGGTGTGACTATACAATGGCAACATAACTGGTCCATGTGACACTGGAAATGTTCCGTATCTGGACTACGTTAATGGTAGCATCCTGTTATGACACTGACGGGTTTTCAAGACGTTGCCACTGAAGAAATCTGGATAAAGGGCACACAGGATCTTTCTGTATTTCTTACAACTACATGTGAATCTAGAATCATCTCAAGATAAAAGAATAACTTTTTAGAAAAAAGGAAAACAACAACATGACCAGTGCAGTTTCAGGATGAAGGTTATCTTATGCAGAGAGGGACGAAGGGAGTGAGGGCTATAGACTGGGTTGTAGGACATTGTCAAGGTCTCAGTCTTTTGGGTGGTGATTTGCAGAGAGTTATCACATGATTAATAACAACGAGGTAAATAAGTAAAAGCAAAAGTTAAAAAACAAAACAATGCTAGTTTTAAATTCCGTCTCAAGGTCTTATATTCTCAATAAAATGTGGTGTCTGGACAATGCTAGAGTTCCCCAAACTATTTTATTATCCTCTCAGGCACAGAGAAAGGCTGCATTCCCTGGACCTCCTGACATCTAGGGGGAACTGTGGGGCTGAATTCTGGCTGATGATATTAGCCAAAAATAAAGTACACCACTTTCAGGACTGGCCATTAAACATCCTGCACAGTCTGCCACCATCCGTCCTCCCCATCCCTGCGGCTAAAAAGGGGGCAAAGTTGTACAATGTAGGAAGCCTAGATAAACGTGCACACTGCTTAGAGGAGGGCCATTCAGGAACACCTACTGACCAGACAAACATGCACTGAACACTGCAGGAGCGAGAAAGGAGCCTTCACTGGAATGAGCCACCGCAATTTGTGTGTGCGTTTATTACAAGACCATAGTGTAGCCCACTTGGACGATTACAGATGCTTAACAAGACTCCCCCCACCAAAAGAAAAAAAAAGGATGGAAACTTACAGTAGGGAAAACTAGAACTGGCAGCTAATTGTCAGAACCTGGGAGAAATGATCAGTATTTGCAAAGCCCGTAGAATTGGATTGTGAAATGTAACTGGTGGCCCCTGCACGTGCTGGCAGGGCGTTGCAGAAAACCTGACGACTGAAAAGAAGGTGGGAAGATGCTTGGCCCTCCCCACTGTCTGCCCTGGCTCAGAAATGCAGAGGCGCTGCCAACCAGAGAGATGGAGCAGCCACTGCACTTTCAGCAAGGTCGGTTCTGCCCTCTCCCACCTCTACCCCAGCCTCACCGGAGTGAGGTAAAAGAATATTAATGGATATATTTAAAACTCCTCTCAGAAGCTTCCCAAATCCTTCCTCCTGCTTTATCCCCCTGTTCTGAATATAGCATCTATTGTTTTTCTCCATATGTTTACGGTTTTACTACATGTGTACTTGTTCCAAAGTAACATATAATAATATGGGGTGTTTAAAAGATTTACCTAAATACTAGCCTATCCTATGAATCCTTCTCCAACTTATTTTTTATTTAACACTGCTTTCTTTATGTATTACATTGATACTCACAATAGCTTATTCATATTAACTGCTGTATAGATCCAATATACCACAACTTTACCCATTCCTCCCCACCCCAAATCTTTATTTTGCTCCAGGTTTTTTGAGTTAAGGGCTCTGTCACATGTGACAGAAGTTTTCCTCTGTTACTATAAAGCTGCCATTTGAAAACCCAATGGAAACAGAGTGTGTATGAGCCGAGAGGGGTTGCTATGTAAGTCCTTCCTTGGGAAGACATGCCCTGTGGAGCATAGCTGGGCTGACCCCCATCAGATCCAGTGGCTTGAATGAGTAACAAGCATGAGATAAAGCCAACAGCACACCACTTAGAGGGTGCTCTTTAATGGCAAAGACTCCCTCTAAAACAAGGCAAAGACCTGCATATTTTACTATTTGTATTACCATTTTATAGTTTTTCTCCTTTCATCTCTTTGTCAGGGAAAAGACTGTGGCAGGCATTTGTATGGTCTGGCCACACTTATTGTATGCAGTCCTACGTCCAGTTTCACACCTCATTTCATCAGAACTCCTTCTGTTCAGGCCTAATTTAGGTCCAGGAATATCACAGGGTATCATCCCACTCTCTGGCCACTTCCTGTACACACAGAATGTGTATGATTCCACAACTTTTGTTTACTCCCCACACCCGAGAATACAATCAATCACGTATGGGGAAATGAAAGATACACGCATAAACCTCACACATTTGTGAGCTTACACGACCCTTCTCTCTTTTCTTCTTATTTTAGTAGAATCCTTTTTCTGGTATTGTGGTGGTGATTTCTATTGTTTGAACATATGTGCGAGGAATTATACCAAATGTCACTGGCCAAATCTTTGGGCATTGCCTCTTTACTTAATGTCTCACACAATTATGTAAATCCCAACCCCCAAGGTTCAGCACTGGGCCGAAAACATGCCACATCTACATGACACTAAAGAGCTTGACCTTGAAATGCATCATACCAAATGGAACCCCATTCCTTGCCAAAAACTTGGCAGACATCTGTCACAACTTTTATCCACCTTCAAGCAACAGCATCCACCATTCTTCCTGGTTTCTAACATTCAAGCTCCAGTCCAGGTGTCCCCTCCTCCCTCTGCTACAGACCTTCCTCCAGATGCATTAAACAGGTGCGCTCCTCGTGCCCAGAAAACCTTGCCTTCTTTTCGTAGCAAGTTTCCTGGTTTACCCTACAATAATTACACAATAATTACTTTGTGCCCATAGTAAGAAACTCCTTTAAAATGTATGGAATTGACATGTATCTTTCAGGGCTATTTCTTAACTCAATCTCCTGCTCTGTTAGTATCACATGGTTCTAATTACTTTAGTTTTATATTGTTTGAGTTTTTAAGTAATATTTGCACATGAACTCTTAATTTAAAAGAGTACAGAGTGAAAAGTACATTTTCTTCCCACACCAACCCCCATCTCAAACTCTCCTTCCCCAGAGATAACTACTGAAAACAGTTTGTGTTTTCCCAGACATGCTCCTTTCTGTGTAGAGAGATAGGGAAAATATCCATTTTATTGAGAAATATCAACTCAGTGGGGTTTAAATGGAGACACCTTCACTTTCGTTCAAGGACTGCAGTTCAACAGAGTTCTGAAATCTCCTTTTCCTCCCGGCAACTTCTTACACAGATTCTATGACTTTCTCGCCACTTGCAGCTAAAATTCATTTTAATTTGTTTAAAATCCCCACCTCATGTCTAATTTAAATTCGTTCTCTCTTCTCCCCAGTGTAGACCTAGCACTGCCTGGAGGGACTTGGAGTTGAGAAGAGGCTCATTGGGTGAAAAGAGAAGGAACTGAAAAGGACCAGGCTCCTTTTCCAGGTCAGGCATTAAGAGTGGAGAGCAGGAAGAACAGGAGGAGCAGAGACCCTCTTACGTTACTTACAACCTATGGGTGTTTGGGTGGCTCCCCAGTCTTTCTCTGGCTCAATCCAGTTCCACCTGCTGCTGGGGCGGTCGGTCCCCTTGTGTGTGGGATGATTTTCAGCTCCACCATGCCTTCTTCCACTGTTGAGAGCCAGCTCAGGAAATCGCAGCTGTATCTCCGGAGCCTCAGCCGCACTAAACAACTAGGTCCCTGTTATGGTCTGAAATGTGTCACCCCAAAATTCATATACTGAAGCCCAAAACACCAGTACCTCAGAATGTGATGTATTTGAAGACAGGGTCTTTAAAGAGATGATTAAGTTAAGGTAAAACTGTTAACGTGGGCCCTAATTCAATGTGACTATTGTCCCTTTAAAAAGAGGAAATTTAGACACACCAGGAGACAACAGTGCTGCACACACACGGAGGACAGGCCATGTGAGGACACAGGGAGAAGGCAGCCATCGGCAAGCCAAGGAGAGAGGCCTTAGACGAAACCAAACTTACCAACCCCCTTGATCTTCATTTTCCGCACTTCATAGCCGTGAGAACACAAACCTCTCTTGTTTAAGCCTACCAGATCGTGGTGTGCCGTTCATTCCCCGTTTTTCCAAAGGACACGGGCAGCTGCAGATGGGGCTGCCCTCTTCCTCTTCCCATGCCAACTGCCCCCGCCCCATCGCACTTCTCAGCAGTAGAGGACTCCTGCAGGCCTGCTGCTTGCAGAAATCCTGAGATAAGTAGTCTCTGGGTCCAGGTTACCTCCAAACCCCTGCAGCACCAGCTACGCTTCCCAAGAAGTAAACTCCACTCCAGGAGTAATAGCACAGTTGAGTCTCCAGGTGGAACTGCACTCAGCCAGGAGAGGAGATGTCAGTCTGTCCCACTTCTTACAGGAGCCCCATTCCTAAGAGTGAATCTTCTGGAACCCTTCACTACATCCTGGGACACTGAGCTTTAATCACTGGATTTATTCCATAACCTTTTTATAGGAGCATATCGAGGCAGAGGAGATGGTTGAGGGCACAGCACCCATTTAGCCCTCACGGTAAGCCCAGGGGAAGTGCCTGACCTTAATTGTTGGCACTTCTCTTTAGCACAAAGGAGCAGAACACCTCTGTTCTTAACTTTGAAACTTATTTATCAATTGGAAGTAATGGGAAAAGTAGTAACTCTATACATGTATACACTTCAAGTTTTTACTCAGAGATACAGAGAAAATTAAGCTCTGACTGTAACTGATGTAGTCTTCAATATTAGCCCCCATTTTCTAGGAAGTAGTGGAACACAAATCAATTTTTACTCCTGTCTGGTTGGAGACTTCGGCCAGTCCCTCAGACAGCACTTCCAGGTAATGTGTAATCCTTTAGGATAACTGCTCCGTCTGTGTACCTGCCAGTCCGTGAGCAGCTACAATAAACAGCGTCCGGTGACGGCCAAGTTGCGTTGCTTCGGGCTCACGTGTAAGCGTGTCACAAAATAAACTCCCAGAACGGAATTGCTGAATCAAATTCCAATCAATAAGTTCCAAATTATCCAATATATATTTTAGAAATATATTTATAAGTAAATATTTATTGGACAGCTTGCCAGACACTGTCATAAATGAAACAAAAAAAATATGTTTCTACCTTTGATGAGCTCCCATTCTCATGGAAAGAAACAGATAAAACCACCATAAATCAGTCAGTCAGTGTGTGTTGGAAGATAATAATAGTTACAGAAATAGGCAGAGAAGAGTAAAAGGGAATGGGATCAAGAGGTTGCGATTTTAAATTGAGTGGTCAGTGAAAGCCCTATGGAGAAGGTGATGTTTCGTCTAAGACCTAAAGGAGGTAAGGGATTTGACCCCGCAGATACCTAGGGAAAGCTATTCCAGGCAGGGGAAGCATCTCATGCAAAGGCTCTGGAATTGAAAGATCACTGAGACAGACACTCAAGGAAAGCAAGTAGGCCAGTGTGGCTGAAGCAGAGGCGACAAGAGGACCAAACCAGAGACCAGATCAAAGGGGTGCTCAGGCCAGGCTGTGTAGGGCCCTGTAGCCCACGATGGGAATGTGGGCTTTTGCTCGTAATGGAAGGGAAGCCAATGGAGGGATCTGAAAAAGACATATGACATGATCTGTCTTTTGTTTTAAAATACTTTGAATGTGTGTTAAGAATAGATTTGGGGGGACAAGAGTGGAGCCGGGAGGCCATAGAGGAGGTGAGAAATGGGGTGACTCAGACCTGAATGGCAGTAGTAAAGGTGCTAAAATGTAGCCAGAGTCTAACTGTATTTTGAATGCATGTGATAGAGGTTACCGAATTGCCCTCCAAAGGGGCTACACCAGTATACCTTCCCACCAACAAAGGAGACTTCCTGTTTCCCCACACTCCAGCTGAGGCAGCACATTATCAAGCTCTTGAGGCTTTGCACACAGGTAGGTAAAAAAATAAAATAATAATAAAATAAAATAAAATACAGAAATCACATAGCCCTCAATAGCAATTTCCCATTTCTGTCCTCACCAGGTAAATGGAGTCCACCAGAAGGCATGCTGGCACCTCAGCTGTGGGTCGAAAGAAAACAGTGGAAATTTGGAATTGTAGGGAACCAGGGCGGAGAATTGACTCATATTAGGGCTGGTCCTCAAGGAGGTCTTTCGCACCCAATGGCAGTGCCCAGAGGAGATCTGATTGAGTGGCACAATGGAGGATGGGGATACCCACTGTTAGACAGCAGATGGCCAGAGCAGTTTAAAATAGGACTCCAGACAGTGGCACAGGTTTTGGAAAAAGAGACCAACTCAGGAGAGGCAGAAGAGTAGAGTGGTTAATAGTAGGAATGTTGATGCCACAAACCCTGATTCTGCCCCTGACAGGCTATGTCACCACAGGCAAATTCCTTATCCTCTCTGGGCCTTAGTTTCCTCATCCTTAAAAAAAGGACCAACAGCACAGACTCATGGAGAGCTAGCTAGCATCCACCAAGAACCTAGAACAGCATCTGGCACAAAGTAAGGACTAAGGAGAGAACCCAGCAAGAAGCCATTAGGCCCAGGAAAAAGTGAGCGAACAAGGGGAACTGAAGAACGCAAATACTCCAGGTGTGTGTGTGTTTGTCTGCGTGCTTTGGAATGATGAGCAAGTTGGGAGAAAAGTCCTTAGTTTCAACACAGCAGGATATGACCAATCCATCTCAAGTCAGGTAGAGGCATAGGACCGAGGGAGCAAAAATAAACCTTTTAAATATTAACTCAGCATCAGGGTCACTGCTTTCCCAGATGGCACATTTTACAAACTGGGGGGTCGGAAGGGGAGCACCTTCCCCCAAACATTTTCAAGTGATGTGCTAGGAAATTATTGTAGTAAATACACACACGTACGATGGCTGTGATGTGAGGGGAGTCCCGGCATTGTCCTGTGCACGTTCTGCGAACTGCGCACACCAGCCTCCCGGCTCCGACGTGCGCGCCTGTTTTCTTGTCTTCGTGCAACGCGCTGCATATTCTTCATCGTCAAAAGTTTTAAACAAAGGCGAATGGCATAAACCATGTTAGTCCTTCCTCCTGTTGTGGTAGACTGGAATATCTGAATCCTTATCAGATTTTAAAATAAATTTCTGAAATCCGTTTCACATGAGATGTGACTGCTTCAAAGCGGAATTTGAAAAAAAGGAACTTAGTTCAAAAAGCTCAAGTTGTTTAAAGGTAAAAACTGTTGAATATGGTCTAATGTTGAAAAAACTACATTAGTAACTCCTCAATCTTGAAATAAACTTCTGGAGAGGTTTAACAACACCTGAAAGGCTTTAAGAAACATTTCAAGAGCAATTGAGGACCACAGAGATGTATGACAGGGCTTGAAGCAATTTCGCTGAAACAAACACAAACTAAACTTCTCGTCTGAGTAGGGTTCTTTGTCCTCCCCCCAAATTATTTTCCTTTCATCACAAAATAGAAAACCTCTTTGTTTCAGGTATCCAGCTGAGCACCCACAGGCGTTCATTCTGGTTTGGTCTCAGCTAAAAGCAGAGAAGCACAGTGGACCTGTTTCAAGTCTATACTGCCTCGTCATCATGAATCCATCACTCTCCTGTCACAAATGTCCTCCTACAGTGCTTGTCATTGCCTAGTGGTGTCAACAGAAAGGAGCCTGTATTGTTTATAAAATGGCTGTGAAACAGATATTTGATTCTTTTACTCTCTCTGAATCTGTTCTAAGCAATGGAAGCAAAGGAAGGAGGAAGGGAAAACAGAGAGCCGTCACTTCAACGGTGTCCCACGGAGCAAGAAGGGAAACGGGAGAAATAGAAGGAAAGAGCTGAGACGGAGGAGGAGACAGACGGAGGAGAAGAAGGAGGCGGAAAACCTCAGCGCTCCTGCCATGCGCAGACGCTATTGGACAAACTGTGAGCGCTGTCCCAGGGCTCCGGACCACCGCAGCAAAGGGAGGATCGAAATAAAGCAGGAGGTCATAACCCGTTTGCGAGCGGTTCTTGCCTGCAGTTTGTAAAAAACACACCTGTGAGGTACAACACAATGAGGTATGCCTGTACTTGAAATATAAACGGACACTAATCTGGAGAAAAAAAATGTTTGACCTTAAATGACCAATGTTTCCCACTTAGTCCAGGGTCTGGACTAGGATAAGCAAACCAAGCATCCCTAACACAAAATTTGAGGTGCTCACTCTCAGGTACCAGCCCTGCACTCACATGAACCTGACAATGAGTGTCTCCTTAAGTTTAGCACCTAGTTGCCTTACTTGTCCCGCTCTAGTCCCCCGCCCTGCCCCCAGCTCCCAGACCAGGTGCTCCTCCATAATCTCAGTGCTCTTGCTCCTATGTTCTCCTACAAGCCGGATGCTATGGCCCTTTCCCTTCTAAATCTCCACCCTACACCTCCACTCCTTCCCACACCATCCCACACCTTGCTCCCCCCTCCCTCAACTAAGCTGCTTCTGTCCTGAGGAATCTGTGGCTGAGTTTTAAAGAGCCCACCAAGAATTTTAGAAGTTAATAGTTCTGGGCCTCATTTCAAGAGAAAACAAAATCAGTCAAAGAAATTGTCTTTGTTGTGTTCCCTAAAGCAAGGGACATAAAGGAAAGAATAAACAAATGGGACCTCATCAAATTAAAAAGCTTCTTCATGGCTAAAGAAAACAGCATTAAAATGAACAGAGAACCAACTATATGGGAAAATATATTTGCCAATGATGCATCGGACAAGGGTTTGATCTCCAGAATATATAAAGAACTCATACGACTTCACTCCAGGAAGACAAAAAATCCAATTAAAAAATAGGCAAAAGACTTGAACAGACACTTCTCCAAGGAGGACATACAAAGGGCACAGAGACATATGAAAAGATGCTCAGCATCACTAGCCATCAGAGAGATGCAAATTAAAACCACGATGAGATACCACCTGACACCAGTCAGAATGGCCATCATAAACAAATCATCAGACAAGTGTTGGAGAGGATGTGGAGAAAAGGGAACTCTAGTGCACTGTTGGTGGGATTGTAGACTGGTGCAGCCACTGTGGAAAACAGTATGGAATTTCCTCAGAAAACTAAAAATGGAATTGCCTTTTGACCCAGCAATTCCACTGC